>JAAXOA010000285.1:0-27382 GCA_036561885.1 Salina celebensis
GGAAAAGTCGGCAAATCATACAAACATAACAGTCTTTTTGAGCAGATTGAAAAGTAAAAATGAATTGAATTGGTTTGAGTGTGGTCTGTCGGTGGACACAAAAGAGGGAGAAAGCCTTTTGGGGAAGAGGAAGAAAAGGCTGTTCTTTTCTCAACAAACTCATCATCAAATTACTTTACTGTTTAGCCTCCTTTTCATCAAGTTTTTTGCGTAATGTTTAGGATTTCTCGGGCCTTTTGTCAGCTCTCATTTTTATTTTCACTTTCACAACAAACCTGTAAAGAAAATTGTATAATCTCATCTCATTTCCCTTTCATTCTGATTCCAGAACTTTATACAATTTTTTTTTGTTGCGGAATACTAATCATGTTGATGTGATGTAAGGGTTGTAAGTGGAGTGGATGCTTTTGAATAGGTAACGGAGGTTTTTTTTTATAAGTCGGCTCTTCCCCTTTTGAAACACCTTTCTCCATTCAAGTCGACTTGAAATGAATTGAGTAAACAAACAAGATCCAATCCGATTGCAGGTAAGTTTAAATCAATATCATGTTCTATACAATAGACTTCCCATGAAAAATTAGGTAAACCTCAGAATTTTAATTATTTACAGGTTTAATTAACTTTCTTCAAATGGAAAACATTTTTGTTTGGTACAAATTTAGTTTTATGCTTCAGGATCTTCAGTTTCTCCACGCATTCCTAATCTCCAGTTGCTGGTGTAGTCTTGTTTCACTTCAAATGGAGTGTCGATCTTCAAGTAGTATTTGTCTGTGATGTTGAATGGTGGCCAGATTGGGATTTCGTCGGTGGCTTCAGGAGTTGGATTTCCTTCGGCGATAAAGTTGGTGAAAAGTTGGACGTATCGCCGTGAAAAGATGGTATCCAAAGGTCCAAGGACAAATGGAAGACGGAACCTACATCAGAAATAGTAAATGCATAAGGTAAGCTGAAGTGTGTGGGGCAATGTGAGAAACTCGGCATTAAAGAGTTGGTCTTACATGTAAATGAGATCGTCAGCATGGCAGATACCAGGCTTCATTGGGGGCTTCTCTCCTCCAATGATTTGTTCAATCATGATGAAAACTAAATTGTACAGGCTGTTTCCAACGCCACTGTAGTGTTCAAAGTTGTAGAGGTACACGGGCTTTGTGTTGACACGAGATAAGATTTCAGCAGTTCTCAAAATTGGAGCTTTCATGAACAACACTGACAGCATCTACATCAAAGAGGATATCATGTTATCAATCAATTGAAAAATTGCATATTGATTATCTCAATTGGCTGGCAGACTTACGTCAAGGAGCTCATATTGGACGGATGTCCAAACTGCTAAATCTGAGCCTGGCTTAAGGTATCCGTAGGTAAGAGCCTTTGAGACTGAAGCTCCATTAGAGCTTTCGTCAACTCCCCAAGTGGACAAGAGTTTGGAGGGCAAGTCTTCTCGCATATACTTTGTGTCATTTAATAAACCTTCTGGGTTGAGAACAAGGAAATGAGCTCCGGCCAAGGGAAGAATACCTTCATGTTGAACAGTTCCGAGCAAAACAGGCACATCTGGATAGTCACCCTCTTCAATGAGAGTCTTTGGGTCTTTAGGTAAAAATGCACCGGGAACGTCGCCTTCAACTGTTGGGGTAGTTCCATACAGACGAATCTCATAATTGGAAAAGTCTTCCATCTGGTAGCAAATATGCAAGCACAAAATTAGTAGAGAAATACAAAAAAATCATGTAAACATATAAGAACAAAAACTCACGATAATGCCGATTTGGGCTTGAGCAAGAACAAGAGGATCGGTTGTATTGAAGCAGTCAAGAAGATCCCTGTTGGATTCATAAGTGCAGTTAAGCAAATCTCCGAGACGTTGCGCAGATCGGATTGGATTTGGGTCAATGCCCCATTCCTGAAGAGGACTTCCACTCATGGCAACAATTTGATGGAACAACCCCCTGGCCAATGGGGACAAAAGAATGTACAAAGCGCTAGCGCTACCGGCAGATTCTCCCATAACGGTGACCTTGTCCTTGTCTCCTCCAAAAGCGTGAATGTTCTCCTGGACCCATCGAAGTCCTTGGACCATGTCTTTCATAGCATTGTTAGCACTGTTTTCTCCAGTAGCAAGGAATCCTTGGGCTCCAAGACGATATTGAACGGTGACCAAAACGATGTCTTGGTTGTTAAGGAGCTTGAGCCCTGTGTAAACTGAGTTTTGACCGAAGGCAAATCCACCTCCATGAATGAAGTAAACAACGGGAAGGACCGGATTTGCGTCTTCATTAGGGTTGCGACGGGTGTAAATGCTAAGGAAAAGGCAATCTTCACTGGCTTCGGTCAAGTTAGTACGGTACTGGATGCAAGCCTTTGGATGATGAGTAGCGTCAAAGGTCTCCTCACCCCATCCTTCGAAGGGTTGTGGTGCCTGGAATTTTTAAATAAGAAAATATTGTCACGGTGTTTCCCTTGATAACTGGATATGAATCCAGAAAAGATTGCTACCTGGAAACGAAGTGCTCCTACGGGTGGGGCGGCATATGGAATACCCAAGTATTGCCATTGCCTTTTAATTCCGCCAACAGTCAAGTCGACCTTTCCTTTCAAAGTACCGTTTTTGATGGTAATAACGGCTTCCATTGGTTCTATACCGTCGATAGCGACGCTGGGCTTATCGCCCCGCATTTCCTCAAGCCATTCGTTAATAAGGTTGTAGTCTGGTTTCCACTCGGAAGCAGAAATGGCTACCGCCCCAATAAGAAGGCAGAGGGTAGCTAGTTTTAAAACTTGCATGGTTCCGATTTTTGTCTCCAGTCCTGGTCTAGTGAGCTGCACCCCTGGAATGTGAGCTCAAAATCAATTTGACTGCTTTTTATAGGTAAATCTCTTTCCAGTATGGAAAAGTAAAGTGCTTAACACTTTAAGCGTATTTCCCAACCATTTTGCGATCTTTCATTACGGGGTAGTCCCCGAAGTGTCGGAAAATACGCCGCCACGAGGCGAGTTTCATTGATAGATTAGCTATCAATCTGCGACAAATCGTACGCAAATAAGTTTCGTTTCAGTTCAATGATTATTTCATGTCATATTCAATCGATAAAATTGACAGACTGAGGCAGTGAAGCGATTGGGAATCTTTGCTTATTGCGATTGACCTACGAATGTGTGCATCCAATGGGGTTTTACATAAAGTTTTTGGGGATTTCTCGAGAAGTGAATTGTGCAGAGGTGATCGTAGCAACTGGTAGCCTGGGTTCAATGGGGCCAAAAACTAAACCCAGATAACATCAACGGATGTTGCCAAATACTCGACAAATGCAGCCATAAACATTGCAAGACGAAGACAATTGCTGCTAAGAAGTTATCATGAATTATGATGCCTTACTGCGAATGATAAGCCATGGGGCAACGTGAGAAACTTGTTAGCTCATCATGACGATGGTGCAAGGTGCAAGACATTACAAACTCTTCACAGCTCAATGCAGATGCTTTATACCAGTCATCAGCTGTGTCTCTGTACCACTTGCTGCATATTTGTTTTGGTTGGAATATTTTGTCCATTTGAAGCTTGTTAGATTGATTTACGAATTTACGATGTCACTTTCTGAGATGAGTCATTTGCAGTAAGATTCTTTGTTGATTATGACGATAACTGGAGCTGGGGACGGGCGCGAGGGTGCATCAACGAGTGGTAGGTCAACAATGTCACTGACATACTCCGATTTCCTGTACACGCGAAGTGAACACGACTACGCGGATGGAAATGGGATAACTTTGGAACGAAGTGAAAGAAGGAGTCTTCCCTCGGACTTCAAACCGATTCAGGAGACAGTCACACCGTTTCTAATTCAGAGCAGTGAGACTGTCAGCAACGATTTTATCCTAATCGCTGAGTTTTCGGAGTTGGAAGGGCCTATTCCACTCTGCACTGTGTCCAATGATGCTGCGGAGAAAACTGATATTAAACTTGGAGACTTTGTTGTCCACCTGATGTCCACTGATTATCAAGTCAACACTGTGTGAGTTTTTAAACAGAACATATATTATTTCTAATTTTAGGAAGTTGTCATTTAAACGCGGTTTTTGTTTTGTACAGTGGCCAGTTCCGCATTTGCCAAGACACCCAAGTAATGAGGAAAAATGTGTTTCCGGATGTCCACGTGTTTATGCAGTACTTTACTTTGTACGACCTGAAAGCAAGAGGCTTCGTAAGACCCTTCTGCTTTGGATATGTCACCAAAGATCACACGAAATTGGACAAGTGTGCCAACTACTTTATTGCGGAGTTTGGAAAAGTGACTGCTGTGCTTGAGTACTGTAACAGGCAGTGGTTTTCTGAAGAGCTTAAACTGTACTTGGAAAAGTTGCAAAATGCCAAGGACAGCTTCATTAAGGACCACAGTTCTACCAGCGGTCCACCAGAGGAGGACTCAGATAATCAGAGCGACGAGTTTGTTGATTCGGAGACTGTTACTTTAGCTCAAATTGCGCATCAGTACTCCGAGATAAGGAATATTTTAACTATTGTTGAAGCATTTGTAAGTTGGCATTCTACATTGTACTTCATGGACAAAACAAGTATTTTTTTAAATTAACTTTGAAATTGTTGTTTGCAGGACAATTCCAATCGGGTAATGTGCGAGCAAGCTGTAAACGAAATGACGTCATTTTTTGAGCGCCCTCAAAACGCAACTCTTCATGCTCTGCTTACAAAATGTGGGATCAATGATCTTGGAACTGTGCAATCTATGTCCCTGGAATCTTTTAATATTCCTTTGGTCCATCCACTTCGTATGAAGCATGAGCCGCTCCGAACCCTCACTACTATGGGTGGCATGGGAACAGTTCATCTAGTCAGGAAATTGATGGAAATCTATGACAACTGTAAACTGGACACAATCTTTGCAGAAATGACTGAACAGACTAATCTCTTTCGTCAACATGTTCGCAGTCTTCGTAGCGCAACAGATCAACATCAAAATCAAAAGACTGCTTCAAGTGATACAAATAGTCCAACAAGAAGCTCAGGGATTTCTTCGTCATGCGACCTAGACACTTCAACAGCAAGTGGAAGTGCTGGAGAAACTTCATTTGTGGAATCTGATGATGACGTCTTCCAGCGCGGTAAAGTGCCTGACATTCCATACATAAGGAAAAAGGAACTGTACCTGATTATAGAAAAGCTTCATATGTCATTCCCAATCATTTCTGATAGTAAGTCAGGATCTTATCACACTGTCTCCGAAGAAGATTCTGATGTGAACGCGCAATCTCATGTTGAAACTGGAACAGACGGTGACGGTTCTGCTCTGCTCATGTTTGACAAAGGTTCAATCGGCCGTCCAAATCAAGATTGCGATGATATCGATCAGTGGAAGAATATGACATGTAACACGCTAAACTCGTTTAGTTCTGATGACGATATTAGTATGGAATCATCACCCCAGTCTTCCAGTGACAATTGCGAAGAAACAATTACTAAAGAACCGTGGTGGACGTATGCATCACGGAAACTTGTTCGTAACGTACCTGGATATGGATTAGCAAACTTTTTCCGGCGATACCATCAAGTTGCTCATCACATTCTTTACTCAATACTTCTTGGACGACCCATACTTCTTTGTGGGGAGGAAAAATTGAGTCGTAAAATATCCAGGATAATTACTGCTCTGATACCTCTGGTTCCTGTAGCTCCTGCAAAATCGTCAGAAAGTTGGAAACTTCTAAGATGGCACAGAGGAATTCTGGTGTCAGCACACTTGGATGCTTACAAGCTCATTGGACTGTGCATCCCTGAAAAACTTGAAGTTCATGATTTGATTCCGCCGAGGTTGGTTAACTTGGTTACTATTTTTAGTGTGGACACGAAAGTTATACTTGGAGGACCTGCTTACTCAGGACTGTTTTTGGAAAATTTTGAGAAAAAGATGCAGAAACACTTCTACAATTCTGATGTCAGCATTCTGTCGTACATTGGAAGTATTTATGCGGAAATTGAATCTAAGGTTTATATGTATAAGGTCCTCGAGGAGAGATATAGACAAGGAAGGAACAAAACTTCAAATACTACAAGTAACCTGCATTTACTATTTAAGGAATTGGCACTAAGGGACTCGGATGTTGCAATTGTAAAGCACCTTGGAAGTCTGTTGACTGATGCTGACGAATGTGTCAATATTTTGTGAGGTAAAAATTAAAATTAATTTAGCCGATTTTTCTATAACGTTGTAAGCGATGTATTTATTAATCGTGAAATATCAGTTAAAATCATTAAAATATTTTTTGTTGATCACAAATGTTTCGTTTAAGCGTATTTTTTTACCTTCTACAAATTCTAATACTGACACTGGTTCAAGTACAACTAGTTACAAAGTAGTCGAAAATATAAAAAGTTTACAAGTGAATATTTTAAATACTAAAACTCTTCAAAAGTGAGGAGCCCACCCGGGGAACATTTGGCACAGGTTTTCCGGTGATTGAGCTTCCTCCAGTAAATAGTTGACATGGGCTTTCACCGAATACTCAGTATTAATTTCCTTCATTGAATTTCTGGCTGTACCGTTGAGTCGGTTGCGAATGTATTTCATAATTTCCTTCGCCTGATCATTGTCCGCTTCTCCTGCTTCAATATGAGGGAGTTGATTTCTCCCGTGCTTGTTCTTCTCCCATTCCACAAGGGGATCGAAGACAAACGGACGAAGAACGCTAAGAAACACATTCCTCTGCTCACGGAAAACTTCCATTACTACTTCACAAGACTTTCTGAACACTCCCTCAACTTTCAAAGGGCCCATTCCATCTACCACGTTCTGAGTAAGACGAAAGGGAACTCTTTCAGGGACTGTAAAAGTTTCTCCTTTGTTGAAAATACAGTTGAAGTCGACATGAACCAGTTCTCCTGAGGACTTGTCAATCAGGATGTTTTCACAATGGCGATCGCCAAGGCCCATCATGTAACCAACTATCGACATTACAGCAGCCGTGCGAACGTAAGACATCCGTGCAGTGTACCAAGACTGGTGATCATTGAAGGTGTTAAAGAACCAGTCTCCAAACACTGGAGGAAATTTTTTCAGCAATTCAATAAAAGAATTCCTTTTCGCTTCCAGAGAATGTGAGTCAAGCATTAAACGGGGAATTGGAAGACCTTTCTCTTTAAGAATATCCTGAATAGTAGACCTCAACGTTACAAGATTAGGAACCCATTCCAGTAATCCACTTCCTTCATTTAATGCAACAACAGAGTACGTCCGAACGTAGAGATTTCGCTGACTTGCTTCCGCATTTTGGGAGAGATACCAGTTGACCACGTTGTTAACCTCCATGACTTTTCCATCTTTTCGTAAATCATCTTTTGGTTTGCACAAAAGTCCGTACTTTTTTCCGTTTGAACCGACTAATGTGATTTTTTTGGGTCTTGCCAAAGATGCCATAACGTCCACATGGTCGTCAATTCCGCTTACGAAGACCAGCGATCTATATATTTTTAAAAAAATGTCCCATTACTTTTATATCAAATTAATAGGAATAATAATTGAACGCTAAATTGTTTTTATACTTACTCAGGATAAGGACTGTGATGCTTGCTATAATGGCCTTTACGTGGAAGTGAAGGGTGGATGAATTCTTGAAATGGAATGCAGACTTTTCCGTCAAATTTGCCATTATTGCACATTTCCTTAAACTTTGGATTCATGCTTGAAATTTTGTCTCTCTACAATTCATAAAAGTAAAGATTAATTAAATGACATGTTACCAGATTGTATAGGTATGCATATGAGAATGCTGATAAAAGTAGTACCTTCACCTTATTACCGCTGGGGTAATCACTCAACTTAATTAAGTTCTCTGTGATCACATTGTACTGATTAATGGTATCTTTCAGATTGCTTTGCTTTCCCTGGATTTCCAAAGCCTTCATTATTTCCACACAACGACGTTTCCGCATAGGATTGTAAGACTACCGAATTCAAAATTATTTGTTATAAATTGATAAGTGTTGATTTAACGCAAACAGGGGACATTTATGGTGCCTTACCTTGTTAACACACATCGTCATCCATAAGGTTGCATGAGGATGAGCAGCCATAATTCGAACTATTATCTGTTTCAACAAGTCCCAAGTCGAGGCGTGGAGGTGGCATAAACGGGAGACCAATTGCGTAAATGCTGTCATCAGAATGTATGGTGGTACCACTTCCGCCATTTTAGCTGATAATAAAAATTTACTTCTGAATATTTGGCCGGAAATATGCTTAGCTTGAGCTGAGATCTTATGTGAATATTTAGACTTACAGATCGCGGATATTATCGCATTTAATGATGAATCGGGAGTGTTTGGCGTTTGTCCTGTCGAAGGGCCTGGTCCTAAAGGTGCAGCATTTGCAGATTGACAGGTTAGCGGCATGCCATGGTCTCCATATGAAGTGAATTGACCTTTGTGTACACCAGCAGCAAGGTCAAACCAAATTTGTAGCAGCCGCGGTAAACTTTGATACACGTACTTGCATCCATAAATTAAGCTCTGAGAGTAGTAACGAACAACGCAAGCCTGAAGATCGTAACATCCAGGGTTGTTTTTATTCCCGTTAGACCACAGACGATCGTAGTAACTGCCAAGAGCGAAAATGTTCTTTTCTGAATCCTTGCACACTTCCATTGGTTCTTTGAACTTCGCCATGTATTCATTCATGTTCAACAATTTCTGCTCTTCACAAAGCGTAGCGCACAGGAGGAGGGCTTTCGAACAAAGTAGCTTTTGTTCCTTTTCTTGATCTAATTTTGAAGTCCTGACTACACCGGATGAGCTGACCTTCCATGATGCATAATGCGGAAACCATTTCGGAATGCCAGTTTTCAATATCCCTAGAGCAGCCTCATTCCTTCCCATTCGTCTCAGGATTTTCGCTTCTTCTATCATCACTTTCGGGGACATGAACTGCTTCGCTTGTTCTAGACAGTTGTTTGCCCTGACAAAATCATTGGTCCTGCAAATTGATAGCGCATAGTAAAATATTGACCTGACTACTTAATAATGATTGTAAAAAAACAACATACTTGCTTGCTTCCCGAGCGCTATCGAGCCAGTAGTCACGAAGAGTTCCATTAAGCGCAACAGTAACTTCCGGCTCACGGGCTTCTAGTTTCGTTTTGAGAACATAGCATAACGTCTTTCGGACACTCAGAACTTGATCAATGATTTTTCTAGATTTGTTCAGCTTCCACAGTCGAGTTTCCCAATTTTCCAGTAAATGTGTGATGTCATCTTTACAGCCAGGAATTTTGAATTGCTTTGACGAGGCATCGCTGTTAGAGTACTTCCGAAGTATGGTCATAACGTCTTCCACTTCCTTGAGAATGTGAAGTTGAACCACGTAAGGGTAAGCTTGTTTGTAGGGATACATTTCGTCGCAGCTTGCCAGGAGAGGACCAATCAAATGCGTTTTTTGTTCTGATACAACTTGCGAAGCTGCTTCAATTTGACCCGAAACCAACTTGGACACAACTCGAGGGATTGCAACATTCCAACTCGAGAATTTTTCGTCCAAGTACTCATTTCCTTTCATCGCCTCCAAATCATTGACTTTAGAGTCCAAATCCTGCCATTTCTGGAGTCGAACTAATGATTCCATGTGAACTTCCTGCAAGTCTGTTTCCCACATCGGCTGTTTCACTAATGTAGATTCGATGAAAAATTCTGCTTGGTGTGGTTCGTCAACTTCCAGATAGGCTCTAATTAATGCCTGATGAAGATGAAAGTCCTGTGAATCTTCGACCACTTTTTGACTCAAGCTCCGAACTGACTCTTGGGTCTTCCCATTGACTATATTTTCCAAAATTTGACCGGCAAACGATGGATTTCCTGTCCGATACGCCGCTATTCCCCCGACAGAATCTAAATCCCCCAAGCATATGTGTAGCCTCTGATAGTAATCCATGTGCTTCTGGTTCTCAGCGTCTTTTAGATCTTTCTTCTTCAAACTGAGTTCGAAGTAGTACAAGGCAGTTGGAAATGATCCACAGTTGCAAGCAACTTCCGAAATGAGTAACTGTAAACATTGCAAATTAGCCTCTATTAGTAAACCGAAGTATTATCATTTATTATCATTTATAAAGAAAGGAAATTCTGTTATCTTACTGTTGGGATAGCCTTCAAAACAGATTCAATTGCCACCACGTCTTCTAGCAACATTGGAGTAACAGTACGATCCATGTTAAAGCCATGACCAACTTTTTCCTGTGCCACTTTAAACATGTACATTCGTTTAAGCGCTAGGGACGATGCCCGAAGTAAGTGATCCAGAACAGAAAAAACGACCTTTGTACATCTAGAGTGGAACACACTCTCATTGTCTAAGCTTATAGGTTCTTCATCTACTCCTGATTCAAATTGAGTTTCCCTGATGGGAGCAATGCTTTGGGCTTTCCGCTTCAATTCGTCCAAGATAACCCACCGTTCCAAAATTGTGGTGATTTCTGTAACTATGGTGCTTCGTTCATATTCATTTGCACAAAATATTGCGTACACTGAAAGATAGAAATAAAACAGACAGATTATAAAGATAACAAACAAATCGGAATCGACAACAGACAGAGTTTAAGAACCTGACTTACTTGCTACGAAGGGAATGATGAAACTGCAAATACGCACATTCGTTCTTAGAACGCTCATGCTTTTCAGGAACATAGCGTGAGCCTTCAAGGTATCTTTCCTTGCCTTGATGCATGAAATCAACACGCACATCCAGTTTACCAACCAATTTTCGAAATTGTTTCCATGTGCGGACAGATACACAGGGCTTGGTATATCTTTCGTGTTTGTCGGGGCTTCCATTTGATACTTGGTCGAAAGCATAGGTGTAATCGTTTCTTGTTGCTCCTTCGTCAATTGAGACCATATCGGGTCGTCCGGAACACTTGGATTTACATCCATTTCCTTTAAAGCTATTTGAATTAGACAGGCAATGTAGTCAAAATTGGTTGTGTCCTTCACTTCTTGGAATTCATCGACGAGCTTCCCTAAGTATCGCACAATAAAGGTGTTCAGTTGACAAGAACTAGCTAGTTCGGTAGACAAAGTCCGTTTTGAATCGCACTCGTGTTCGATACTCCTGAAACGGAGCGGATCCAATGCCCCCATACACCCTATGCATTCAACTATGATGTGCCTCAGCTTCTCATCTTCAATACTACCACTTCCTCGAGCACCATTTAAAATGGTTGTTATGATTCCGGAAACGTATTCCTGTCCTTTGGCAATTACATTCGTCTCGATTAACGAAAATTCGGAGCGGAAGATCTCGTGGAGAGTTTTGAAGGCTTCGTAACGTACAGGTGGGTTTTCACTGGCACACTGTTTGGCAATCATGTTGAAGTAAGATGTCCAGTCAGTTTTCTTCAGTTTTTTAACAGCAGTTTCAATAATCTGCCGCAACGCCGGGTTATTAATATTTTCGATCAAGAAGTACATCTCATGATAATGAGGTACCGATGCTGGTTGACGTTCCTGAATGATGTAGGTCATTAATCGTTCCACTCTAGGTATCAGAGACGCCGTTTGTCGCAATGGTAAGATCGTAGCAAGAATCTGCACGGCCACAGGTCCTAAGCTCGCATCATCCAAACTGTTAAAATAAGAAACAAGAAATGCTCACTTTACAAATAAATACCTTTTACAGTGCACTGTTTTGTTTGCTATTCTTACCTCCGAACGAATTCACTCCATGCACTGTATAAAACAGTATGGAATTGTCGACCATCCTTGGTAGCAGAATATAGAGTTTTGTAAACCTTTGATTTTACTTGAGGTATGTGTTTTCGGCCCAGAAGCCTCATTAGTGTAGTGAAACTCTTCAGGATTTTTTCCTTCGAGTCAACTGTCTCAATTCTACTCTGCAGTTTTGTATCCAAATGAATGAAAAATCCAAGCAGTCGATCTTTCAAAATTGTTTGTAACGTTATTTTCGCGTCATTGATTGATGGTTGCTCCGCATGTAGAAACTTGAGAGATTGATCTTTGGAGTTGATGAATCTGTTGAGAAACCACAGGACTTTTTCCTCCCTATCTCCAAGTCGGCACAGTACTTCGTTTAAAATTCGTTGTTCCTGATGTTTAGCTGCGAATACTGCATCAAAGTTGAAATCTTCCTGTAGGTTCTCCAGACATTTAATTGCAAGATTTGCTTCGTAATTAAGAACAATTGTGGGGAAGTAGTACATGATGTTTTCTTGCAACAAAGTCAGTATTGAAACTGAGGCGTTCTCACTTATAACAGGACAGAAGAAACTTCAGTTGAGGTCTTGAGTTGCTGTGAAGCTCAGGAACAATTATCTCCATTAAAGTTGGGAAGAAATATCGAGCGAAACAGACACGAAATTTTCCGATGTATTTGACGCGTTCTAAAAACTTGTTACACAAATGCCGATTGTGGTCTTCGTTCAAAGAGTCGGGTTCCGCAGGACAAAACGCTGTGATCGCACTTCGCACAATACATTTAGATATATCCCTGCGAAAACGGGACATCAGTTCATGGGGTTGACATTTGAGAACTTCAGCGAAGTGCGCGACTGTAAGCTGAACATAACTTGTAACGGAGTTGCAATTAGTAATAGCAACAAGTGGAAGCACGCACTTCATAACTTCCAAGAAAGCTAGGGCACTCATGTCGCACGCAGTACTGAACGATAGAGCACCTTTCACAATTCTTTTCCGAAGTCTTAGTTGTATGTTCCCCTTTGATTTCGTCTGATTCTTCGCATATTTTCGAGACGATTGTCGAAAATATTTCGTGTGCGGTTTCGACATCAACAGGCGGAGTAGCTCCAGGGGTTTCTTGAGGAAATTTTTGTAAAAATCTTCCAACAGTTTGTCCAACTTTGAGGAACACTTCTTCGCTAATCACCGAGTGTTCACTGACAACAGCTAGTTCAATCATTGGAGCAGATCACGATCATTGACGGACGATTGACATGGTTGTGGATGTTTCCGACTAGGTTAGTTAGTTGGAACTTCATATTCAAAAAGTTGGATTTCATCAATGGAAGTGCGAGTCCCATTATTCTACGGACATGATCGTCTGCAAGGTATATTTGTTCCAGTGGATTGTCTTCTTGAATGGTTTTGACAGAAGATGTGCATCGTGAGTTCTCACATCCACTTCTCGAAATACGGTATGATGTGCTTGTATCTTTAATCTTAGCGACGGATGACTTGTAATGAAAAACACAGGGAAGGCTGCTGATGGCAGCAGCAAGTTGACACCTCACATTGGAGCAGTGTTTCCACAGATTAGAGTCTACTACATTGGCGAGGAACATGAACGTCGTTTTGAGAGCTGTATAAAAACCAAGTTAGCTAGTGATTAGCATTAGAGCGATACCGTATAGGAAATGTTATGGGGACTTACGCAATATATCCTTGAAGATCCAGCTAACGCTGGTAATCCCTTCCAGGATTTCTCTTACTAAATCCATGTGCTTCAGGGTAGATTTATCTTTCATCACAAACGAATACACCTTAGCGACAAAGTTGCACCAAGGACGAAATGTATCTGCACGCATTGCTCGCAGACACTTTGAAGTGCAAATTGAAGAATCCTTGACAAAACGAACGTCATTAACACTAGCGTCAAGGCAACAACTCGGCATGGATAGGTCCTTCGGAATGAACTGCTTTAACGATGGCATCCAAGGCAATCCAACAAGACACACCATAATGTGTCGCAGCTTTCTAGAGATGGAGGCTCCAAGACAGTCGGGAAAGCAAATGTTGTCAATGATTTCCACGATGGACGCATAAGTTTTTCTCCCATTGGAAACTCCAAACCTGTGAGAAAATAAAGTTTCGTTTATTTAAATTGTTCCACGGATTTTTTTTCTTTGCTGTATGATTTCAGTACCTGTTCAATTGTCCAACAGTCGGAGGTATCATATTTTGGAGCTTTGTGAGGTGCTTGGACTCGATAAACTCAACGCAGTACTTGTATTCTTTCAACTGATTAATCATTCTGCTAATGAGTTTCGTAAAGTGAGCTGTCTTCGCGTAGAAGAGCGCAGTCTCCTGCTCTGTTTCTGGAAATAATCCTTGTGAAGACCGTTGGGCAAATCTTTTGTATTCAGCTTGAACTTCGTCTTCCCAAAGTTTGATGACTTTTTCAAAAAACGTTGACGCGTTTCTGGCCTTCCATTCCATGGTGCTTGCTTTGTTCCTAAACAACAATGTACCATATATTCGTAAGATATTGAAACTTTTAAAAATGTACGGATCAATGATAAATGCTTTTACCTTTCAATGTGCGTTACTAACTCACGGAAAATGATAATTTCTAGCAATGGATGCAGTATCTGAAAAGTAGAGAATGTAAATCAGTTTCTTTTGTAATTGGATGAAAACAATTAAGGTGCGCGTGCTGTGAAGTAGCAGAACGACATACCGCTTGAAGTCCTTTCTTAGAGAGCAATCCCATCAAGGGTAGAAGACCATATTCATACTCATTTACCGCTTGTGAGCAAGTCTGGATAACTACTCGGTACGCTTCCACTATCATCAGATTCAAATCTATGGATAAACAAAGTACATTCATTTACTACTGGGACAAACTTAAATCGGTTCTATTATAATACTCCAACAAACCCTCTTTGTTGACGTTTAGGATCTGATCAGAATAAATGAAGTTGACTAGTCCTAGCTGTAGAATAGAAATGCAAGATCCTTCCATGTGACTGTTTCTGTTCAAGTCTTCGTTGTCAAGCTGACTAAAGACAAGCCGCAATTTCGTAATATCATAGTTCGTAAGGGTGGGCGCTTGAAGAATATTTGCAAATATTTTGCATTGAGTATTTTGCGTCTATATAGAAAATGGAACAGGTACATACATTGAATCATTTTCAAAAAATCAGGTAAAAATAGCAAAAATATTAATAAATATATAGCAAAATCACTTACCATGTAGAAGGAGTTAGCGTCTATCATGTTGAAAGTGGGAAAAGCCGACAATACAGCCGCAACCGTTTCAACATCAAAAAATGAGTTCAAACTGTGCTCCAATGTGTTTAAAAACACGTATAGAAGCGTAGCCTGATGAGAGAACATCCTCCGAATTATTGGGGATACAGCATGAAGGTAATGCGGAAGAATCCACCGGTTGGCTTTAAGAATTGGTATCTTAAAGTTGTAATAGTCTAAGTTAGTCGTCTTTGCATCTCTCCTACACAAGTCCAAGTCGATCATACACGCATCGTCTAGATCAGGTTCGGTCCGAATCATCAAGCACCTCAACATCTTCAAAAACTGAGGAGCAATTCTTCCAACAACATCCTGATGACCTTTAACTAACAACTCGGACAAGGTTGACAGTAACTTAGTTGTATTTGTCAGGTTTTCGTAAGTTACGCTTTGCTTTGAGCAGAACAGAAGCGATGGTATCCCAAACAGCACCCAACGCGCAAAAATGTCAACTTCCATATCTGAACTGATGTCTTCGACCTTCACTCCCTCAGGCAACCGCCGTGTACCAAAAAGATAAGTCCTTGAAGGAAAACAGCCAGCCATTGTAGCAACCAACTCACGGAAACTCTCAACATCCGAATCGCCTTCCAAATGATCTTTGAAGGCGTCAATGATAACATTCCTGAGTTCCCGACTTGAAGCAGTAGTTATTAATTGTTTTTCGCTAGGCGGATCTTCCTTCAACTTCTGTCGATTTTGAGGAACATCAGGGACTTTAAATTCTTCTTGTTTCCCAGCATTTTGACCTTCAATCTTCTTGTCATTCTCCCAATCATCCATCTTTTTCTTCTTTGATGAGGACGCACCGGGGTCATCATCATCATCCAACAATACTACTTCTGGAAAGTTATCATTCCCCGTCGGAACCGCAGCCGGCCGCCTACTCCCGTTTCGCTTCATTTCGGCAGTCTCACTCCTCTTCCTTTTCGACATAACTTTCAAAACCAATCTACTTGAAGAGCTTCTACAAGTAACAGAAGAAACACAACAATTACTTTTTCTCTGTGACCAATGAATGTTTTCAATAAGAACATCTACCCTCCATATTTACAATTTAATTAAGTTACGTTACCTCAATGTCAGCTCCGTTCATTCTTCTTGACATCCTGTTAGTACCTTTTAGAAAACTTCAATCAATCAAAGGTTAGCTTTTAGAACACTTCAAATTAGGTTAGCAGTTAATTCAACTAGTTCTTATCTCTCATCACAAAATTCACAAATCACGTCAACTGTCAACTGTCAAAACGGGATAAAACCGTCAACGGGTAAAAATGGGATAAAATGCGACAAAATGAACAAACCAACTCGAATCGAATCACTATCACACACAAATCAAACCAAATGCAAATCCAAGTGCATTTGGAAAGATCGAACGAAACGCAACAATGGCATGTGAGAGCAAATGTTTTTACACTTTTGGTATCACATCTAGGCAAAGAAGAAAGAATTTTTTTGAATGCTTTCGCGCGTCAGCTGGAACAAAAATAAACAAGTAGCCAATAAGAAGGATGCAGAAAGCCAAACATAGACTGACAAAACAAAACATTAAAAGTTTGTCTTCGTCTTTATAAGCAAGCTTGGGAAAAATATTCTGTGACAGGTGCTTGTAAATTAAAAATTTTAAGAGAGTCAGGCAATTTTCAGAAATGATAGATGGGAATGATGACCACGAAGAACAAAGGGGCGTTCAGAGGGCCTTGGAATTAGATAAAAACGACCGAGTGAACAAGTCAACGTCTAACTGTAGTCAATGTAAGCCAATGTGTCACAAACTCATAATATTAATTGCAGACGATTCAAGAAATGAAAATATGTATTTTTGTTTCCTTCAGCTACTGGGAGTAGTTTGGTGGCCCAGCTAAGACGTCCTCCGCCAACAACTCCACCTTCAAATTTCAACATACACTTACCAGATATTTCGCCAGAAAGTAGTCAAGGAAGCAGTGGGGATGAGGAAGATATTTTTCCTGCTGGATTCAGACCCAGTGCAGATCTTGAAGGGGTTGCGAGAGAAAGGTGGCGTCAGTTAGATGACCAATTGCCGGACAATCATCAGGGTGGAAATGGTCCCGGCACACACGGCTCCGTTTTCGGTGAGAATGGAACTATTCATAGTGCGGAGATCAGGAGGAGACGACGACTTTTGGAAGGTCGACCTGAAGAAGTCACCAGAGATGTAATATTCTAATTTAGCTTGCTATTTTGTTACCATAATCTAATCATATTACGTTACGTTGTGGGTGAAATATTGATTACAGATTGTTCTCTCCGTTATATGGATGAAAGGAAATTTCGCAGCATCCTATTTCGACTTAGAAACTGCAAAACTGTTTGTTTTGCCCGAAATTGCAGACTCTCCGCCAGATTACAATATTATGAGGAGTATATATAGCCAAATATATCCAACGTTAGTAAACCCAGAACTAAAATCACAAATATGTTATAATTATGATTTATGAATATTGATTAGGGAACGTTTGTTTGTTTTAGATATGTGCTTGCAAGTCAAAATTCCGATGATCGGTTTATGGCAGCCATTAGAGAGCTAACAGGAAATCTTGTTGTAGGTAGTGCGGAGAATGCGGAAAATAACGATCAAGAAAATGACAGAAATCAACAAACAGGAGTATCGCAAGCAGGCTTATCAACACAACTATTCATACTACCAGGAAAAGACTATAATCCGGATACCTGCAGAACTCGTGTTCTGGCCCTGAAGTTACCTTTTGAACCTAAAAATCTAACAGCTGCAGAACATTCTATTTTTATGGCATCACTGATTCCCATGGCGAACGATACATTGATTAGGTGCTTAGGATGCCTCTTGAAGTTTTTAGACAGATCAGCTATTGAATTGTTTCAACTGGAAGTAGGCATTGGGGGTCATATTCAGGCAACCGATATTGTTAAAGTAAAAATGTAAGTTAAAAGTTTTTTGCGTAATATGGTTTTAAATGTTGACCGAGTTTTAATGGGATCAATTCTTGTTGAAGGGATGATATTGTTTTAGTTGACGACACAGCCTGGCAAAGCCTCCAAATATTCAGTAAGGATGTGCATCCTTCGTCTTTTAAGCAGGGCAGTTCACATGGAAGTAAGGAGGGCCTTAGTGTCTACAGTGTTCTGAACAAATGCGCGACTACCCAAGGCTCTAAGTTTTTGAGGCTAATGCTTCTTCGCCCAACAAGGAATCATCTTATTTTAAAGCGGAGATATGACGTCATTGACTACTGCATGCACGTGAACAATTGTGAAATGGTTGCTTCCTTTTGTGACTTACTTAAACCAATCAAAAGTATTCCAGTGAGTAATTTTAGTGTTATTTTGTAACCTTAGAGTTTTAACGTATTACGATTCTTATGGATTGTTGGATTTGCTTTAGAAACTGTTACACAGGCTTTCCCTTCTACATGCTACAGTTTCCGAATGGAAACAATTGTATCAAACGTTGTACCACTGCCTTCTTTTAGCAGAACGATGCAACCCGTTGGATCACGTTCCAGACCTGTTTAAAGATGTAAGTTTTTCAATGAGTTTCCATATTGTTTTCGATTTTTTAAAATGTGGACAGTGATTGTTTAATTGTAGATTGGTAACATTGAGCACATCAACAATTTGAGAGAGCTAACCCAGGAGATGATGAGAGTGATTAACTTTGAAAGGAGTCAAACTTCAAACCGAATTGTGGCCAATGAAGGACTGAATGAAGAACTCGATCGAAGGAAAAAGCAGTTTGATTGTCTGCCGGAAATCATGGCTATAGTTGCGAGCGAGGAGGTTGAGGAACTTCCTGCTTATGTAGGTCAGTGTTGTGCGGTATATATTCCTGAAGTTGGGTACTTGTTGGCTGTGGCGATATGGAGAGAAAATCTTACTGATCATGACTTGCAAATCGACGGTTTGGATTTCAGGGTGAGCGAATTATATAAATAAACAATACGAAAATTATATAATTTCATACGTACAAAATCAAAATACTGAATGTGCTCTTACAATACAGTTTCGAACGCACGATTTAGCATACTATAAAACTCCGAGAATGCGGGAGCTTGATGTGGTGTTAGGAGACTGCTCAGTGGCTATTTTGGAGATGGAAACTGTTTTGATGGTGCGTTTGGTAGAGTCTATTTTACTAAAATCGCCTACGTTACAACGAGTAAATGAGCTTGTTTCGGAATTAGACAGGTAAAAATTTATGATAGTATTAGAGTCGTAGTTTGTTGTCCAAAGTTTAATCATGAATTTGATATGAACATTTGTAGCCTTATTGCAATGTCCGCCGTAGCTAAGAGCAACAACTTTGTGCGTCCGATAACTGCCGGCGATTTCGAAAAACTGAAAATAGTTGGCGGTCGCCATCCAATATCTGACTTACTCTGTGAATTTGTGCCGAACTCAACCGTGTTCAAAAGAAACGAAAAGGTGGTTATTTTAACTGGACCAAACGCAAGCGGAAAGAGTGTGTACCTCAAGCAAGTTGCTATTATAGTTCTGATGGCGCTGAGTGGTTCTTTCGTACCTGCAACATTCGCACAGATCCCGATATACGACAAAGTCTGTACACGGGTTCACGCTGTCGAGTCCGTGTCCAGTGGATTTTCATCCTTCATGGTGGACATCAATCAAATGTCTTTGGCTTTGAGATCTTCGAGTAAAAACACTCTAGTAATTGTTGACGAATTCGGGAAAGGCACACTGGAGGCAGACGGGCTGTCAATACTTACGGCCAGTATACAGGACTTTATAGATAGAGAAGCTGACTGTCCAACCATTTTCCTATGCACGCATTTTACTTCGATTTCAAAACACTTGAAAGATTCGCCCCTCGTGAAGTATCAAAGTATGAAGTATATTGAGGAAAATAACCAATTAACGTATCTCTATGAACTAATCGATGGTGGATGTGAGGTGAGCTTTGCTGCAAAAATTGCACAGATTCAGGGTATTCCGGTTAACGTGGTACAAAGAGCTGATGAGGTGAGGAAAATAGGCTGTCGATATTTTTTTGATTGATAGTTTTGATAACGAGAGAAGCATTATGACATTTGTATCTTTTCTTTCTAAATTAGGTTGAAAGTGTAATGAGAGGGACCCGAGCAGAAGCTAGCCCTACAGAGCTTATTGTTAAGCATGGAAGGATTAAGCAGTTCAAAATTCGACTCCTGGATGATTTTTTGAAAATGAATTTGCAAGAAGTGAATCTTAAAAGCATGCTAAGACAGATGTCTGCTACTATGGATCAACTTGTGTTAACATAGATATGGTTTGTTTAACATTATGAAATAATAATTATAACTTTCTAAATGTATTCTACATGTGCTTAATAAAGTTATTTGTCATGTTCCAACCAAAACCAATGTAGTATTACTTAGTTTCATCGCAAAAGCGCAATGACTTTCCTGAAAAATCGCATTGTTTCATATCTGGGTTATAAATGAACCCTTCAGGACAATCATATAGTAAGGTCATCCCAGCATTACATTTCCAGTAGGTCCTGCAATCCCGCTCGTTCCTATACATCCCATTTTCCCTGCCATAACACGAAAATTCTAAACGTGCGGATCCAGAATTATTAGAGGCGCAACTTGCTTCTGATGCGACAGTGCATTGTTGGTGGAAACTGCCGTCACCATAGACATCAATACTCCAAAGTAAATCGCCTGGACAACGGCGTCTCTCACAGGAACTGGAATTGCAGGCATTCGGGCAAAAGAAAAACCTGGAACAATCTGACTCATCAGCTTTGTACTCGCAGCCACAGTCTGGCTCAGGAGTTGTTGCAGGCTGCTCAGTTGTTACATCATCCCCACATCCCTGGACATTTTCTATTCTGTCACAAACCTGCAAATCTGGATTAAATGCTAATCCCATCTGTTTGGAACATTCGTGATACTCTTTTCGCGTGAAATTAACGCAAGTATAGTACTTATGACAGTCAATACCGACATATTCACAGTCATGGTTACAAGTGTCAGGATCAGGTATTGATGTTGTAATTGATGGAGGAGTTGTCGCGTTAGTTACTGTAGAATTGTCACAACCGACGACTTCTGGGTAGTCACAACGATTAGATGAAGGGTCGTAATGTAATCCTGCTGGACACTCCATCTCGTAAAAGTACTCCTGGGCCACACATGAAATGAATTTCCCACAGTCTGTTGGGTGCTTGTAGTTTCCATCTGGAAGGCCAGAGCAGTTATAGTAAAGTGGTGGAGACGATGTTGTTGGTTGGGTTGGCTGCGCAGTTGCCGTCGCGTTTGTTGTAGTGACTGTGGAAGCTTGTGAGGTCCCTACGCTTGTGGAGGGTTGTTCTGTCACCGTTACACTAGTCGCATTGGTTGTTGGGACCGAGGTGGAAGTTTGCGTGGTCTCTACTGTTGTAGTCGGAACGGCTGTGGAGGGTTGCTCAGTCACCGTTACTGTGGTGGCATTTGTTGCTGCTGAAGTTGAGGTTTGTACTGTTACCGTGGAAGCTTGAGTTGTAGGGATTACAGTACTGGTTTCCTGGCCAATTGTGCAGCCAACATCGTCGGGATACTCGCAACTGTCAGTGGCAGGATTGTAATGCAACCCTAGGTTACAAACGAGCGTTTTAGGAAATTGACCATTATGTAAAAAAAAAATTTTAAACCGCTTTTGGTGTGACCTTTTACCTTGGACACAGTCTATTTCATATGCATAAGTACCAGCAACACATGCTATGAACTTTCCGCATTCAAAAGGATGGACATAGTTTCCGTCAGGTTTCCCAGTGCAATCGTAAAAGTCCACGAGACCTGATGGTAGAAGAAACGTTTTAAATATGCGAAATAAAAAATAGTTTCATGAACTTTACCTTGATATGCGTCTACAGGGTAAAAAAGTGTTAGAACGCCAAGCAACCAAACAACTTGAGATGATTTTATAAACGCCATAGTGTTAAACCATTAAAGGTGGAGTTACAGCCAAGATACTGCAAACGAAAATGTGCGTTTTAGACCACATAGGTACCGGGTTTTGTCTATTTTCCTCTTGCTACTGATGATTCAACGCATGATAACAAGTTTGATGCGATTATCTGAAATTCCTTTGTATCAAAGTAACCGATAATCCTATAAATCCGGGGATTTCGTAATTGCTAATGTTTTTCCATAGCATTTCCCTATCTTACATGGGAGCGTGCTGTGATTTTAAGTCAGAATTTATGCGCAGTGCAGTGTAATAAAAATACTTCAATTGGTGTTGGTGATGTCGATGACTTTTTTATTTAACTTTTATCAAAAAGTGATTTGAACATAACAAATCTGTGACCAAGTTTAAGGCAAATTACACCGAGTTCAATCTGATGATGTAACAATTTTGAAAATAATTTTAGTGTAAATATATTTTTTGGTTGGCAGGCTTGAATAGATCAGGTTTGTTCCGTGCATTTCATTTGTATTTGTTCACATTTTTGTTCCAGCTCGGATGGTAGAGAGTAATCCATTCTGTCAAGCTGAAAATCAATTTTCGTAATGTAAGTATGGGCCATGAGCCACCTTCCATGGAATTTACTGTGTTATCATTACCTGAACTCCAGCTTTAAGGAAAAGGAATGTTGGCAAAGCATTTATGTTGTACAGATCAGAAACGTCTCGGTTTTTCTCGGCGTCAATTTTAATGAAGGCGACCTATTAAGCGCATGCATAAATCAGTGTCAAGATAAACAATAAATTAGTTCACCATTAGCGTTATTTACGGATATTACGTTTGGATTGTTAGCAGCCAGGTCCGATACTTTTTTGAGGCTGTGAGCGCTCGCGTTGCACCATTGCGCAGTAAACTCAATCACCACAAGGTTTCCTCCAGCTTCTTCCATTTGCTTGTCGAAGTGGGGCTGTTGTATAAACATTTAAAAGCAATTTTAATTAAACTATACACATCACATAATTCACATAGTGTTAATTAGTCAAACTTTTAATGATAATTTCTACACACCCTATTGTAAACGACGTTGATTGGCATTGTAGGGGCAAGTTGAGAAAAATCCTTCACTGGAGAGAATATTCTTTCTTGTAATCCACAACCAGTCAAGACACTGAGATTACTGTAGAGGACGATGAAAGTTATTTAACGATTCACTCCACATTTTTTTACCTGGTCAACCGTGAGCAATATTTTTTTGCTGGTTTCTCTCAGGATGCTTGTCTTAAGAAGCGTTCTGGTGGAGGAGGAGTATTGCACTTTATTGCAAATGCCTACAATAGGTAACAATTTCAAAAGAGATTGTAAAAACAATTCTACTTGGCTGTATCAAGAAAAACGTGTTGCTTCTTTACGTGGGTTTCAATGAAAATGTGGATGAGCCTGGCCACATCAAATGACCACTGGATTTGCTAGTTCGCCTATGTAACGCCCACACACAGGTCACTTTTTTTGCTCGTGCAGTTAGAGTTTATGTGGGCGGCGAAAAAGAGTTTACTTTGAAATCACACCGGCATGTATGAAAAAAGGAAAAGTTTTTATGAAACGATGATACAAATGTATAAAGTTATGAAAGAAATTAAAATACAAAGTTGCTGCAAGTACAGGAAGAAAAATATTCACAGAAGGGCCTTCCTGGTGTTACTGTACGGATTGTTTGTAAAAGGATTTTGTACGCATGAACGACTGCAGTCGCGGTAGGATTTGTTGACGATTTGAATATTATGCGTGTATATAACAATGGTTTCTTAAGTAGGTAATGAATGTTATAGAGCCATAATCGATTGACTAAAGCGTAATTTGGAGGTTGTTAAGCGGATGGTAATGCGCATGGTCACATACTTCGCTGGTCGGTCCAAATATGGCAAGAGCAAATGAAATTGACAATTGCGAAAGGAAGGTTCAATGAAAGCGTAAGTCAACGATGTCAATTGGGATGATGCTTACAGCACTGGGGTAACTTGTGACAAAAAATGTCAAAAATCATGCTTACAGAAAGAGATTTTTTGGTTCTTTCAACCAGATTTCAGACGTTTCAAATATTTAAATTAGGTTTTTGTTGAATGTGGGAGCAGTTTATGACTCCTCGACAAAACACCGAAGGCGTCTGTCTGTCGGATTAAATGGATGTTGCATGTAGACATGCAAATTTTGCGGATTTGATATGTAAATTATCTATATTTAAGTTTAAGTAGGTGAAACTTCTCTTGCTAAATAATAGACAAATTTATTAGTTTAACGCTATTTATCCAGAGGGAGGAAGAAATTCAATAGAACGATGAAAATCCCTCCCCGGACACCTACCTACATAAAGATTACAAGGTCGTCAGTCATGAGTTGTCCTAGTAACAACCCATTGATTAAGCTGATATATTGACATGATGAAATTTTAATTCTATTTTTAAAGGCTGTTTTAGGTGGTGGGGGAGTAGGGAAAAATTTGATATGCTGCTAAACGTCCTTTAGTTCACATGCATCTCTTTAATTCATCGACTAATTTTTATAAATCTATCCCACGCCTTGTAATATAGGATGACTCTAACGAGACAAAAATGAGCTGCTTCAAATCTTTTTGGTGAAACGAATTTTACACCAATGTCACACCCAAATATGGGAAGACGCTAAAAAGCATATGGTTACATAGTGAACGCTTTAGACTGAAAATCAAAACACACATTTTGTTGCTTGAGGTGACGATGAAAACCTTGAACACATGTAAGATCTGATCATAGTAAACTTAATGCCATTATATTAAACCTCACTTACGACTGATGTCGTTCGTAGCTAGTATTCCTCTAGGCACTTAAATGGTACCTACAGTAACTTAATAATGGTTTTCTCTCGTAATATTGGCCCTATTCGGTACGTAATTACTCCTTAGAAACGACATAGTTTTTGGAGTGATTTGACTTAATTAGGCATGGCATGTTACAGAATCGGTTACAGAATAACCTTGCCATAATGATGCACTTGTTGGTCTAAAAAACACAAAAATACGGTAACGATTTGGATATCTTTTATAAGAAGAATTTTCTTTATTTTATTTCACTGGCACTTCGTCAGTTGATATAATTCTGTTGAAGAATTGTTTAGATCTCTGTTGAAACTGTTTTTGAGGAAAGTCATGATTTGATTCAATCCATCTTTGCCTAAAGAGCCTTCCAGCAACCTCATAGAGACAGTTCCATTACTGCCTTCCCGAGAAATTACGATTTGACCACTGAGCAGTACTTCTTCTCCCGCTGAAGGTTGGACTTGATTGGTAGACGTATCACAATCCATAGCGATTGCTTCGGAAGCCTCCATCCGCGCAAGTTTCTTGGGAGGTTCCCCTCCGTCTTGGCGATTTGCATCCTTTTCAAGCTTTTTGAGTCTTTCTTGCTCTCTCCGTTTGCGCCTTTGTCCTGTCCAGGTATTCTCGGTGGCAGTAAATTGTAGAGATTGACCATTTTCTAATGCTGCTGAACTCGAAATAGTTTCGAGAACTTTAAAGTTAAGCTTTTGGAGATGAGAAAGTATGTAACTTTCAAAGTTCAAGCAGCCAGGAATTCCAGGAAAGGTGATGAGTAACATGTGGAATAGCTTGAAGGTTGACTGTGGGATCAAAAGACCACGCCAGTCCCCAGCGCATTGTTTTTCCTTGGATAAATTCTGTTGTGGCGAAGTTAGTAATCCTCTCAGCTTTCAGTTTAGTGACTAGCTCCTTAACATGTTTTTTAATCCCAATCATAGTTGAGAAAATCCTAATGAAGAATCAATAATACATTTTTATCCCATATAAAGTTATTACTTGTTAGGCTTGTTTAATAATTTTAGTACCTGACACGATCCGAAATGTTTTTTGACTCCAAAATCATCCTCGACACAAAATCATATTCACCACCAGAAACAATCAGTTCCCCGGAAGTTCCTGACTTCGCCCCTGACGGTTCAGGTCTTTCGTTCGTTACTCGACTTTTGCAGCGAATCTGCTTCTTCTTCGTCACCGAAGAATGGAGGGTTGCACACGGTAAACTCCACTGTTTCAGGTAAACTTGACAGTACTTCAGCTAATACGGTATCGTTCTTCACATGTTTAACTGAGATGTGCATTTAACAATAATTTTTAATCACACACAAATTAATCAATCAATGTTGGCGTAAAATTAACTAATTAAGTTTGGACTCACTTTCAACTAATCCTTCTAATCCATTTCGCTTCACATTTGACCTAGCTACCATCACAGATGCTGGATCAACCTCACTTCCGTACATTTTCCATTGATTCTTCTTTGATCCAAGTAACGCATATATTGAAGTAGCACCAGTTCCTTTCAAAGATAAAGAAATTAAAAATCAAGCAAGCTTAAAAACCTTCTCTTAATTCAGAACTACCAGGATATGTCACTTGTAATTACCAACATCCAGCCCCGAGATTTGTGTTCCACTTTTTCCGAACCCATTGTTGTATTCCAGCAAATCCTCAATCCACAAAATGTAGTTTAACCGTAGAGGAACCGTTGGAATAAGCGCATCATCAGGTATTTCCACATTCAGTTTAAAATCTTCAAGAAGTAACGCTCGAGTTAATGCTCGTAAACCATTTGGATCCTTGAAATTTATCTTAGGAATGCCTTTAGGATTCTAGTCAAAAGAAAATCCTTGTTAAACTTCATATCCTTAAAAAGAACGCAGCACAACAGTTGCATTTCATTCTAATTAAATCAAATTTCGTAGCTTAGCATGTGTCATCATTATAAAGAGATTTTGTTTTTTGTAAGAACAAAAAATATTTAGTGTTGAACATATTATTAGTTATTTAGTTATTAGTTAGCTCACCAGTGTAAGGAACGGTGCCAGAAAGTCATGTTTTTTCGCTAGCTCGGAGAAATTATGGGGCACCTTATAAATATTTCGTTCGTGCATGTTTCTGATTTAACCAAACACAGTTGCTAAAACATAATTAACTTAAGAGATAGTTTAAATTATGAATATTTCGACCCTTGCAACTTGCAACAAAATCCAACTGAATTTGACAGCTCTTACTTGAATTGACAAAACACATGTTTTTTGTTTTGCCGCTGCGCTTGCAGCTCCGAAGAACAAAAACGATTAAGGGCTTTAGCAAAAACCGTTCATATGATTCATTTTTCAACCAAAAATATTAATTACTTTTCTATTGCTTGAGCAGGCTAGATTTTTTTAAAACAATCAACTTTAACTTTTAAAACTTTTTTTAAAAGTAAATCTTTATTTCAATCCGTAAAAAAACGTCAAATAGATTTGTAAAAACTCTCATTGAAAATATCACAAAAGCAGCGACCAGCGTTGCTCGACAAAACTGACAAATGACTTCAACGCTTAATATTTGTTGGAGTTTCCGCTTGATTGCCATCCCATGGACTGCTGCTGGGGCTGGCTGTAGCTGGATGAGGAAGATCCGCTGTATGATGATCCTCCATA
>JAAXOA010000286.1:0-27343 GCA_036561885.1 Salina celebensis
CCGTCGCGTGAAAGATAGAATTTGCGTACCCTGTTTAAGACATAAATCACACTCAACAAAGGCATTTCTACGGAAACAGTATAATGTAAGGGTGTAAAAAGTAATATTCGGAATTATATAGTATTTTAGACTAGAGGACAGAGAATATGTTACTATTAAACACAGTGAAATACACATATTTATTGTTAATATCATGATCGTACTTTTTAGTAACTTTAGGCTTACCGATAGCACAATATGTGTCTGTGTAATCACCCATTAATAAAATACGATCTATATTATCATTATACAGAAGAAAACAGTTTTATGTTGATACATGAAAATTAAGGAAGATATACATATATATATTATGATAAATTTAACAATAATTAAATCATACATATAGAAAGAGTGTTAAATTTGGCTGAAGAGAAATTTTGGAATAAAAAACTCGTAATTAAATTTTTGCCATCGTTTTAATTTAAAACCTAAAGGAGCGTACTGACATCATCCTGCGCGTATTTGCTCTTATCATAAAATATTTCTTACTACAAAGAAATGCGACACAATATCGAGTCAAGAATTGCTTCCCTAAGATGTCTGGGCAAGAGAATACCAAATTAAAATTGGCCTCGTGATGTAAATTAAAACACACATTGCCTGTCAGGCCCAAACTTTCCTTGGGATTTCATGAAAAACCATGCAAGTGTTAATTTTTTTTGTAATTTTTATAACTTTATTACCAGCTATTGAATATGGAATTGATTTCATGCTAGGAAGGCATCCGTGCATGCGCTAGGCTTCACAGAAGCCACCAAACTGAGACCAAGCCCAACCGCTTGCCTTACCTGAGAGCTGGATGGAACGGTGGTAATGCTTTCATACTGGGGTTTGTTGGTATAGCGGCTTATTGTCTCAAGACCAACGGGTTCAAGGACGATTTGAAACTTTTGGAACTGCTGTACAGGTGATGTAGAGGCTACGGTTTAGTAGATAAATTTTTACCAAGCACACTACACACGCAATAAAACCAAGTTTGACCCAGTTGGATCAGCGTTAACGTTATATCTGGATACATGATTTAATTCTGAAATTCAGTTAAATATCTACTTTTCATTTGTCTCACACAATTTGCCGAAAACGTACACGAGAAGCGAATTCTCAAAGTATTCCTACATGAAATGGGTGAGCGACAGTGTATTCAATCTTCTAAATTTTGTGTCATTCAATCAAAGTAGTCACTGGGTTGCTAGGTTTCGTAGGTTTGGTACTTGTTAGCGTTATTAAGTGGCGAAGCTACTTTATGCGGATGCTGATGTCGGTCCGTCTGTCCCCCTCTGTTTCTCTGAAACTATCAGACCGATTTCAACGAAATTCGGTACGATTGTTCCTTAGCCCAATATAGGTGGGCAAATTGAATTTCAGAGCAATCGGTTAACCATGACCATAGTTAATTGCTCCATTAAAGTTGGCTATAATGCACCGTTAATGGCTAAAACATTTTATTCGCTTAATCGACGGAGCTCTTTGAGCTGATCATATTTGCTTATAGCGACAATACCAATGACGATAACCATCACTAATTAATGAGCAATTAAAGTTAACTATTGCGTTTCGTCAAAACAATGTCATAGCTTCGCCCCTTTTCTATATTTCGATTGTCGGTTTATTAGTTTTTAGGTACGACACGTCGGCATGTTTAATACCTTTGCGGTTGATATCACATTGTTCCTTCAGCTATTGACACCTCCGCCAGAAAAGTACATTGTTGATGATTTAAAAGGTTATTGCAGACCCCCCACAATCTTCCTGTATCACTCCAAGCAAATTGCCGTTTTTTATTAGATTTTTACTTTTTCTCTCGAAATCAAGAAAACAATGTTCAAGTGTGGCGCTCTATTTTGTATTGCAGATCTGAGCGAAGAAAATTGGAAAAAATGTCAAAGCTATTTCGATACAACATTTTACACGAAGGCGAACAGTTTGGTGGATCCCGAGCAAGGATTTAAAAACGAAGGAAACTTAAAAATGGCTTTGCCTCACTTCAAAACGGAATATCAATCAATACTGTGGACTGTAACTGGCAAAAAGTCGGAAAGACTGTTTTCAATGTATCAAAATTTAAGGGAGATTTCGAGGAATCAAACACAAGCTCGGTTAGCAGCACGGAAAGGAATTATACGACTTCCTGGGAACAATATCAAAGTTTCATGGCGTGTTTCAGAGACCCCGCATGAGCCAGGTCCGTTCGTTGTGCGTACCACCTAACAATTATTATTACCTATTGATGGAAAAGTACTGAATAATTATTATTTTTATTTTGAAGCAGCTGACAATCAAATTGAGGAAGCTGGAAAAAGTAAGGACATTTATTTTGTATTTTGCTTCATTGTTTGCTTATCCCAATGATAAGTTTTGTGAACCTTAAACAATATTTTGAATTAGAACAAGGAAGAAAGTTGGAACTGCGGATGCGGCGTCGTGATGCTCGACTGGATACTGTGGATGATAGAAATGCTCTGTCTGAAGGAGTTCCAAACGACGACGAAAACTTCAAAATGCCTTTGACTCACTTCACAAGTGCAGATGTATCAATACTGCGACCTGTAATTGACAAAAAGTCGGAAAGACTATTTTCAATGTATCAAAACCTAAGGAATATTTCGAGGAATCAAACGCAAGCACGGTTAGCTGCACGGAAAGGAATTATACGACTTCCTGGAAACAAATTCAAATTTTTATTATGCAAGCCCTCACTTATGGATCCTTCTCCAGCAAAGGCTGCAACAGCGAAGAGACGCGTGCATTAAAATAAGTAATGTTACACTGTTATTACATGAATCCAGAGATGAGCAGGGATGACTTAATAGTGTATTGTTTTTTGTATAAAACATACTTTGTTGTTAAACGTTTATACAAGTGTGTAGCAGAGAGATAAGCTTGTACATGTGAAATAAGATGTACATAATATGAAGAGAGAAAACAGTTAAGCTGTAAATACACTAATATTTTGTTGTTGAATGGATAGCTGTTGTTATTATATAGCGTAAGCTGCTTTATGAAATCGTACGTGTCTGACCGTCCGTCGCCCCTGTACTTCGACGCCGCTGTTATGTTTGTAAAATTTAGTTTTTTTTGTGCTTTGAGCTGTGCTTGTGCTATGCTAGTTCTTGTTGCTATGTAAGAGAGCGTACCGCAATGGATTGTTACTATACATGTGACTTGCTTTGCAACAGAGTTTGTTTCGCTCTTCAACTGTCATCGTAATAGTTTGTGGTAAGTGGTATAGTATTTTTCATGTTTAATTTGCGACCTCAATTTTTTTCTTGCTTATTAGCAATGGAAAAATTGCAATAATTTCAACTTGGAATTTCTGGACAACGCGATTTTTAATTGCAAGGTATTTACGAAACATTATTACACTATAAAACGGAAGCTAGAACGGAATGTTATTGCCAGCAAAACTTTAAAATTTTGGTGGGTTTCACACAGGACCTCCAGTGCTACTTTGGATGTTTTTCCGCCGTCCACTAACTAACCAAAACCAAGCCCAATCACCGCATCATCTGGACTTTAATTAAAGTGGATTTTTTGACGTTAAAGAAGAGGATTGCCACAACGGGAAACATTCAAATGAGCATAAATGCAATATTTGATACAGATACAGACTAAGCTAGAGTGGAATTTTAATTGCCAACTTAGAATTTAGATTTAATCGGTGGGACCGCATTATAAGTTTAATGTGACGATTTGCAAGAACATGGCTCACCTGCAGTACCACAGAAATTAAACCAAATCCTTTGGAGACGTTACCTCAGTGAGTGCTCTATAGTTAACCAAAACCAAGAACTTCGCATCAACTGGCATTTAATAAAAATGGAGATTTTTGACGTCAAAACGAAAACAATAAGCTTCCATCCAACGGACCAACCCGACCCGACTCTGGAAATGAAGACCTTGCCATTATGAGAGTTTGTCATGGATAACACAAGTTCGGACACTTCCATAGGCTATATTTAATTCAAAGACGGAGAATCGGAAAAATCGCAATAATATCAACCCGGAGATTTTCTGCAACGTGCGTTTCAATCGCTGCAAGGTATTTACGAAATATGTAATTACACTATAAAACAGGATAAGTTAGAATGGAATGTTAATTACCACCAAGATTTTAAATGTTTTGATGGGTGTCGCATAGGACCTCCAGTACCACCCATATCCTTTGGATGTTTTGTCTCATCCACGGCGTCCTCTAATTAACCGAAACCAAGCCCAATAATCGCATCATCTGGAATTTTAATTGAAGTGAATTTTTCGACGTGACAAAAAGGAACATTTTAATAAAATAGAATAAGCTAGAGTTGAATTTGACAACTAAGCAAGACGTTTGATTTTAAATTTGATTGGAGGGACCGCATCATAAGTTTAATGTGACGATGGCGCATGATCCGCCTGCAGTACTGCAGACATTCTGCCAAATCCTTTTGAGACATTGCCTCAGTTACTGTGTCATAAAGTTAACCAAATCCAAGAACATCGCATCGCAGCTTCCATCCAACGGGCCATGTTCAAGGGAACCAAAATGTATTGCTTTATTGGAACCGAGCATGAAAGTGAAGACTTTGCCACTCTATCCCTACGTATGGTACTAAAGCAAACGGATATGAGTGTTAGTCATGGTTTACTGAAGTTCAGGCAATTGCTTAGGCCGTATTCCATTCAAAAACGGAGAATTGCTCTAATCAACAACAACAACGAGGAATAAGAAAGTGTCACCTTACCGAATTTCGAACTTTTTATGACGACGAGTCTACACTTGTATGTATGTATGTATATTTATTTAGATTTCTGATGGGTTGCCCCATGAAATCCATTCAGAAAAAAAATTAACAAAAGATTATTACAAAACGACGAGTCTACACTTAACAAACCTTATGTTGAAATATCTTGCCCGTGAAACTTTTGATTCCGAAATTTAGCTGGATAAAGCTAATATGAAAATTTTTGATGCGAGTCATGTTGCGGCTATGATGACTTAGACATATCTGTGCACACTACAGCAGACTTTGTTTCAGTTTCAGTTTATATGCAAATATAGTTGGTAATTTGAAACTAACGTAAAAATATATCACGACATTCGTTGTTTTGTACGAGTTTTATTGTATAAATCGATGGTTGGTATGTGAAATGTTGCACTTTGGAAGGAGTGTACATTTTTCACCATTAACTTACTTTTCATTATGATAAGTGTTTACCATTAGTGTTTTGTTGGCTTTTTTGTTGGCTTACGCTACTTCGGTATTCTGTTGTACCGGTTTATTAGTGCTGTTAATGAAGTGTGAATTAATCCATGGTCTAGTCTCTTTCTGAATGTAGAACCCGTCGCGTGAAAGATAGAATTTGCGTACCCTGTTTAAGACATAAATCACACTCAACAAAGGCATTTCTACGGAAACAGTATAATGTAAGGGTGTAAAAAAAGTAATATTCGGAATTATATAGTATTTTAGACTAGAGAAAAGAGAGGTTACTATTAAACACAGTGAAATACACATATTTATTAAGGAACTTTTGTTCCTTGGTAATTTTACTAAACACAATTTTTCACTTTTTTGTGAACGCATCTCCTCCCTCACCATACAATTTACCAACGCACTGAAATTTTGAGTACTTATTAGAAATACCATTGTACAGTGACTCTGCTAATTGTTGGGGTCAGTAAGCTAAAGGTGCGTCAAATGGGGCGTCATTCGACTCCATTTCACCATCTTGATTTATATATGTATTGTTTTGGGGCCCGTCGGGAATAGACAACGGCCAGTGTCAAAGGTCAAACTTTTCAAATAGTGTTATATGGCAAGTTGGTTGTCATTTGACATCATTCCGCCACCTAGTTTTCTACAAATTCAAAAAAGTGCCTTCTTGACAGCGTATACCGGCTTATTGTTAATATCATGATCGTACTTTTTAGTAACTTTAGGCTTACCGATAGCACAATATGTGTCTGTGTAATCACCCATTAATACAATACGATCTATATTATCGTATAACGATATACACAGAAGAAATATAAGATATACAGAAGAAATAACGATATATACAGAAGAAAACAGTTTTATGTCGATACATGAAAATTAAGGCAGATGTACATATATACATATATATTATATATATTATGATAAATTTAACAATAATTAAATCATACACATAGAAAGAGTGTAAAATTTGGACGAAGAGAAATTTTGGAATAAAAAAGTCGTAATTAAAATTGGTCTCGCTGCTGTGAGGCCAAAACTTTGGGGCTCGGGTAGGGTTGTTCAATGACACATGTTTGAGTTGACGACATCAATCCTGAAGGTGCCTATTAGGCCCAAACTTTCGTCACATGGCGTTTAACATATCAATGGAACGGGCTTGGGCTAGGCTGTTCAACGGCATATGTTTGGGTTGACGATGTCAATCACGAAGGTGCCTGTCAGGCCTTTGCTTTCGTCACATGTATTTTCACATAACGTGGGACGTATCATTGAATCAGTTTTAAAACAAGTTAAATTCATGAAAATGAAGTAGATTTGGGGTAACATATGAAGAAATCATTATTGTGCTTGTTGTATCGTATTTCATGCAATTACCGAGTGAAGTGGAGAAAGAGTGTTAAATTTGTGCTTGCGCGGTTTATTACGGACAAGGTTGCACATAAAACCTCCTTATAACCTAAAGGAGCTTACTGACATCATCCTGTGCGCATTTGCTCTTATCATAAATATTTCTTACTACTAAGAAATGCGACAAACCATCGAGTCAGGAAGTGCTTCCGTAGGATGTCTGGGCAAGGTAATACCTAATTGATTAAGTAAGTTGAATCATCGATGTTTCGGATTCCCATAAAATCTTTTGCATGCAAAAAATACTTATGTACGTGTAATTGTTGAAAGCTATTGATTGAAAGTTATTCCCACTCATGTATAATTCGTTACTGACCGATGGAACGTGAATTGATGATAATCGATGACGCAAATGTCGTGAGATTGCTTCCTGAAATACAAAACGTACTTTTATACTAGTCATAAATCTGAAAGGTCTTTTTTCTCCACTTCATGAATATAATTTTTCTTGGATAATATTTTCTTGTTCTTCAGTGCCGAGCCTTATCTTTCAGGGACGTCCTGGATGGTGTTGATAAAAATTATTTGGTCAGATTTTACAGGATTCGCTTGTATTTGACACTGTGATGCTTACAGCTTTAACTCTCGAATATCAGCCAGCCAGTCAGGCCAGAAAAGTGGTAGCCTCGATTTATACAGTTTAAAATAGTGTTTATTTGGGGTTTCTCATTAAGCATATGTGCATTGGGGTGACAACATATATCATTGAAAACATTTGATAAAATAAAAGCTGTTAAGAACAGGTACAAAGACGAACCTGAACGTTAGCACTAAATGTGACAGTAATAGTTTGATGGAAACGTAAGAAATGGATGAAACTTAAATTTTAAGTTTTGTTTCAAGATATCCGTCAATGAATAGCGTTGCCATCAAGTAAAAATACATGTGACAAAAGCTAGGACCTGACAGGCACCTTCAGGATGGACATCGTCAACCCAAACATGTCCCCTTGTACAGCCCTACCCGAGCCCGATCGAATAATACGTCACATTTTATGTAAAAATACTAGTGTCGAAAGTTAGTGCCAGCAGGCACCATAAAAGTTGATGTAGGAAACTGAAAAACAATAGGGATCTTCCTCTTGGGCCAAGTGATCGACCTGCTCAATTTCGTTGAAATTGGTCAAACCGTACGACCTGTAGAGCACCCACAGACGGACAGACGGACAGCGATCTCATTACTAGCTGAACAAAGTTCAGCTTCGTACTAAGACATACATACTAATCATAAGCCAAAACTTGATATTTAAAGATGTTGCCTGTAGCTTTTCACAATAGGAACCAAAATGTTATGCTATGGACAATGCAATGCTACTTTAGCTATCAATTGTAAATACAAGCTGAACAGAATGCCACAGTTCCGTTACTATCTGATGTCATTCATGTGACCTCATAACCAAAAAATAGTCAATCTGACGAAATAATATCTTATTTTGTTACCTACTTGAGATAAAGGTATGTAACACACGCATGCCACAGAAAAGCTTCAACTTATTGTTTATTTACTATTGTTACCGTTCTGAATCATTGATGTTAGCCATGCGATTGGCATGTAGGACAATAAAGAATCTCGTTCTACGTCAATTCAGACTTCGTTGGAGATTTTGTAATATATATTACAAAATCTACATGTATCTATGATATGTGTGCAGAATATGGCCTTGTGCTAAGCTAGTGGAATATTATGATTTTTAATGCACTCTCCTGGCAACCAATATTACGAAATCTTTTGAGAGAACAAAGCGACTTCACGTCAGGTGCTACTCAGAAGGAGATTCCAAGAGTGTTTGTATATGCCACTAGCAATTAAGCAAGCCGCCAAATACTATTATGCACTTGCTTTCTCTTTCCGCCACTGTATACATTACTCAGCAAGAAATAACTAGATGAAATACGGAAAAATATTTAAACACGCAAGCATTCAACGGCCTCTTTTCAATTCTTTCTTGTAAGAAAGTAAATGTGGTGTGTATTGGACATTGTGATTAAGCTGCTCAAATGCGATATGCTTGCTACTTTCTTTCTTTTTATGTGTTTCTTTAAGAGTCAAAATTATTCCCTATGTTTCTCCTATAACGGGTTCAACATGCAAACCGGAAAACCGATGCCATAACAAATGGACATGTAATATACATTGACAAAGTATTCATAAGCAACGTGCTCGACCATTGCCACTTTCCCCAGAAAGGTCTTTTAATTGAGCTATGGGACGAAAAAAAAGAGAACCATTACCACAATTTCTAAACCATGCTTCCATTTTCTCTACTCTATTATGTAACTGAGTAACAAAATGTTTTCGAGTACATTGATATGCATATGTATGCATGTATAAAATGAGGATCGGGAAACGTTACTTTCATTGTGTTATTGCAAGCAGCAATGTAAAATTCAGGTGAAAATACAATTTTCACAACGGTGGCAGCGTCCCTCCTACTTTCCACTATGGTTTTCGCACACACACAAACACTCTCCTTTTCAAAAGTGGACAAGTAACGCGTTAGTGAATTCTCCCAGTTATTTTGCCACGTTTCAACTTCCATCTTTCACAGTCGCTTGTGTGTAATCAGTGAAGTCAGGTTGAATTCTAGTAACTGGCGAGGAGTATGATCAAGTCTGACTTTTAGTGTGCACTCTACAGTTTGATCTATTGTTAATACCTTTGCGTGTGAATAAGTACAGACGAATTTGTACAACTTTTTGGTTTATTCGTAGAATTTGAGAAAAAAAGAAACACTATATTGTAATTTGGTCAACTTTTTGTGAGCTGCGTTTGTTTGTTTTTGTTTTGAGCCATATAAGTGTAAGTAAAGAGAAAGCGACAGAAATGAGTTCTGTCAGAAAGCTTGTGATGTGATCTAGTAAATGGCTGTCAGCTATTTAGTGAATTCGTGAAAAACCCTCATACGTTAGACGGACTCGTGAAGATTAGTGTTTTTAACTAAACAGTTTGGATTAATTGGGTCAGCAAGATGAATGCGACGTTAACCATTCCAGTTTTAGTATTTTCTATTCTTGTGTTCTTTTACGTAAGGAGGGCAGACGCCTTGAAATGTTACGTATGTCAGGATTGTTCGGAGTCATTTGGTTCTGAACATGTTCAAAACTGCACACGCAATGTAGATAGATGTATTGTAAGTTTATTATGAGCTTTTCTTTTATTGCTAGTCAATACTTAATCAACTTCTCATTTTGGTTCTAAAATCGTGATTTTAATTGGTTCCATCTAGAAAATGGTTCTGGCGAACGGTGATGTGGACAGGCTTTGTGCAGAGAAGAATGAAAAGCATAAGTGTACAGGTAGAGGTAACGGTCGAAGCAAACGGTCCATTGAAGACGAGCTGGACGACTACCTTCCAAAACGGCGTGTAGGTGAGTTGAAGTGAAAGCATTTAGAACTTTCCCCCAATAATATACCTATGTGCCACTTTCAAAATTTCACGCGCTCTGAAAACAGTATGGATCAATGCTGCAGCAGGAGCTGAAATTTTTAGTTTATTCCGGAAAGCATGACTTTAAATTTTATAGGTGACCTATGTTATAATTAAAATGAGCATTGACCTTCAAGCAGTTTCTCCGTTCCTAAAAACCGTACACTTTCTATCAAAACTGAGGAGTTATAAAATGAATAAACAGTTGAATGTTGGCTGGTTGGGTATTACAGGAAACGGCTAGATTTTAATCTGTTCCAAATACACTTCATGTTATTCTTCTGACATAGTTTTATACAGAAGTCTTAATAACTATTTTACACTTGCCAATTCTCTTTAATAGGTATAAAAATGATTTTTGCTTTGGTAGTTCTGCACAGCGATATGAGTAAACATAGGTAATATTGTAATTATTGTCTGGGGTATATGTTTAGTTGTTTCATAGGTGGTAGGTATATCCTATATGTTTTCTATCCGCCTACTTTTAGTTTGTGTACTTCGACATAGCCTAAGCTATTCCATAGAAACTTCATCATTCTTCAAAAGTTAGTTGCAGATTTCATGTATTATAGGTTGTAGGTATTAGCAGTGAGAAAGGTACGATGTTACATATAAACAAAAATACAAAGATTTAGTAAGTACAATGAGGAATTGCATAAGTATACTATTGTAAACAGTAATTAGTATTCAAGGCAGTTTCCAGAAAACTATTACAACAAAGATTTTACTTTGTTCGGGTTTAGTAAGGAAAAAATACGTAAGACATGTTCTACTCATTGCTGGCTTTGAAACAAACACTGGAAATATGCTAGAAATCCTCTGATGTATATACTTAAATTTCCCTTTTATTACACCTTTCTACATTAGACAAGAAATCAAAATCTATTTCAGAAGGTTAACCACCTAAATTTTTTGGTGATATTTATAACCCTTGATCTTTCAAAAAATGCAATGATGAGTGTTATACTTAATTACAAATATACGATAACGAGCTTTGTGTTCATCTGGCCAATCCATATTTAATTTTACATCCACCAGTCGTATTTGAAACATTGAATCTCGATCCAAGATATTGATAAGTTATCAATGATAACCTTTTAATGAGGCACTGATGAATCTTATTTTTTAAGCATTGCCAAACTCGTAATCTCGACATTGAATGACGTTCTACTCATGGTATAACTTATTACTCTTTTGATATGTTTTCATGTTCCAGTACGACAACTTCTTGGTGGCGATGGTGGTGGTGGTGGTGGCGGTGGCGGTGGAAAAAATAAGAACAAAGGCGGCGGCAGCAAAGCAAAAGCAGAAGAAAAGCCTGGAGTTAAGGAGGCAAGTGAAGTATATTGCTGCGGCGAAGATGGATGTAATGGCGCACTTGGTTTATCATCACTTAATCCATCACTACTTCTTATCATGCCGGTCATTCTTGCAATAAGTTTACGTTCATTTCAATCCCTAGGAGCATTTTGGGGACTCCTTTAAACAATTAGTGTAAACCCAAGTAAATTTAATTTGATGCGTACAGATGACAGAATGATTTCGCCCTTCTGTTACTCAGCTAATTTAGTACATAGCCATTAATCTTGATTTTGAAATTATTATCGAGGGTGCATATGAGCATTGATTGATTTATGTATGTTTGTTACACAGTGTATACCTGGTCACATTGTTCTCACGCGTTTCAATAAGAGGAGTAAAGAATCTTAAGTGCTGATTACGTATGGCCTTTCTTTTTACGTATTTTACCCTAAATCATAATCTGCCAAGCGGAATCGTTCAGTCAAAGTAGGAAGGTCGAAAAGCAAATAAACAATACCTTTTCATATTCACAAAACAGCATGTCTCACAGTATGTTTTTTTTAGCAAAAACTTGGTGAGAGAGGGGTTAAGAGAAAAACAAGAACAGCAAAGAAAAATTGCGTTTTTCCGTCACCATATCAAAGGTGGAAATGACTGGGGCAATTACTACGAAAACAGTACTCAGTGGCGATGGAAACCTTGAACTGGTCTTTTACCTACTAACAAGAAAACACGCCAAAATCTATAAATTTAACTACATACTCCAACATACAAAATGGTCTTTATGAATTCATTTTTGCATATAAACTATTTTCAATGTTTCAAAATCTCCAGCTCAATATAATTTAACACGATCATTAGTACGCTGTAAATGTTAATCATGTGGATTAAAATCCCATTTTCACAAAAAGAGTCCGAATTGCATGGTGATATTCTTCCATGAAAACTCAAGGGAGATATTCATACGTACCTAGATTTGCACCAATATAATTGTAAGGTTAAACATGATAATAAAATTTGCGACATTATGTTGGACAAACAGACTCTTGTGAGTACCGATACTTGAAGGGATCGAAACTAGATTATTACTATTCAGTTAAAATCAACTTTCACTGCGTTGTTCAAGAAAACGAATGATGTGTTGTTGTACCTTTTCTTAAGCAAAGCTGTGTACACGAGAAAGCAGTTTTGTGAGTTGGCATGAGTTTAAATGAAAGTTCATTTGATAGCGTGCAGGTGCCATTTCTTCCATATTTTTAAACGAAGTAACTCTATATATCAAGCTATTATTTCAAACCTCCTTTTGTAAGAAGTACAACACGAACATTCAGGCAGTTCATTAGTTTTTCATGAAATGTCCTCGTGTTTTGTAGCCATCGCCCCCGAAAGCGTTTCTAGTAGTTGTAATGAAGAATAAACAAGTAGTCATCATCAACTTATTGCGCGGTATCATGACAACATTTCCAGGTCAGGCGATGAATACCCTAAAGATAGAGTTCGGTGCTTGTCTAGTCAGTCACTCCTCAAAGAGTCAATGCACTTTATAGTTTTTAATGTTATTTCCCTGAGTTCTAGTTAGTAGCTGAGGTGTCTGTCTATTGACCACAGCCACGATGATTTATAATATAGGTAATTGTAACAATTTAATTATGCTCAAATTTTGTATGCTCAGTTATGATGTTTTTGTCAGAGCGAACGTCTCCGATTATTAACAATATTCTGAAGAATGTATGCTATGAATGCATAAGATATTGTATACAGATATTTTAATCTAACCTACTTTAAAGGGTGCATGATGGTATGTATATTTTGAGTTGTCCAAAATAGAGCAATAATAATACTGTAAAACGTACGTACTTAAAAGCTGTATTAGAAAAACGATGTGGTAATGTTAACTTTCTTTGTGAAATTATTAAATCTAACAGCTAAAACTAAAACGAATTGATGAAGAGACAATTTCAGGTAGCCCACAAGTTTAATGTATTTTTGTAACTTCCTGTAATTGACTGTCCCATATTGTAAGACAACATGGTGTATAGAGTAAAATATGCTAGTGTCATAATACCCCACAAATCATAGATCATAAGCTTTTCTAAAAAATAATTGGGTTTCTAAAGTTATACTTTGATTACATGGAAGTGTCTCAAATTTACCATTACAATTTAGAGGTTACTATTACATATATGTTTATTGCATATAATGCAATTGCGACATTATTCACTATTGGTACTTGATGCAAAAAAAATTGTAATAAAAAGTGTTTTACTTGACGTTTGAAAATAAAAAAAGGAGTGGATCTCCTCATTTCTGTGTGTTGTTGAATCTGTATGCTGACCAAAAGCATAAAATGGCATGTAAACTGCATCAACGAGTTTAAGATCTGAAAAAAAGGTTTTGGTTTTGTCATGAAAGCAATCGTGGCCGACAGCAGTGAATGGCACTTGAAATATTCATCATTCAATACAAAGAAAAACAAAGAAGAGTGCTACAAGAGAAAGAAGTAAAAAGCTTTTCAAGAGTGCACAAATCTCTCCATCACCTGCCCGGAAGTGTTCATATGGTTGCGTGCAGAGTGTACAGCAAAGTGAAAATACGTAAACAGATATTTCGAGCGAAGTGTTTTAGAACTTTCAGTCCAGAAGAACATCCAAAGAGTACGAAAGCAAACTACTGGATTTATGAAAGAAAAATAATAATACTTTTTCTTAAGAATTCAATGCTCGGGCGGTGTTTCAAGCTGAAAGCAACTAAGCAACTACTTTCAAGACGTAAGTAGTGCCATCAACCTTCATTATCTTTATGTTTCCTCCGTGCATTGCTAAAATTTGGGCCAATCGAAAATCAATAAAGGATACATTCGCCACTCTCTTTTTTGCACAATGATGATGCCTAAATTATGTGATTTGCATTGGGCATGTATTAGTCTTATCAATCAACAGAAATAAACTGGCAAAATGATGTGGGAGCAATACTAGACGTTTCTTATCTGCACTGTTTATGCAAAAGCTGAGTAAATCTACAATCCTTCACTGATGTCATTTATGTCAGCAAAACTACCTCTGCTGAAGCTTCAATGCCTCGGTCTGGCGTTATATGCCATATCCGCTGTCGACATAACTCTAAATACGACAATTGACACGATTAACGATTACGAACGAATTACGATTTTGATGTGACTCATTCCTGTAATCCGAAAACATCTAAGCCTTTATGTTAAGATAACCTTCAATTCACTTTGCAAAGTATTCGCTAGAAACCTATTCAATGATTTCAGCACTTGTATGTCGATTTGAGGTGAGTGTGAATGTCACAGCATACGGCGGAGATGCAAATCTGTACGAAATAACAGGTATGTAGTTTTAACTGGATCTTATCCTTCTTTGATGCGATCGTATTGAAACCAAATCAAGAGAAATTCAGCGTTTAAGCTCGTAGATAAAAAAAATCCATGGGGTTCAAAACCAACCCAACCGTTAGGGATTATACTGGGGCTGGCGATCGGTTGTGCAATCAATCTCAACCTGGAAACGAGTTGGTGACGCTGCATTGTAGACAGTTTCTTAATTTAAAAACTTAAATAAATATGACAAATGGCGCAACAGGACTTCCCGCATCACACTTCACTGTTAACATGTGACATAGTGACATGTAATGCCAAGCAAGCATGTCCATCTCAATACAATATTAAAGGTGAAAGAAGCATGTCTAGAACGCATTATACAATCTGAGTGATTTTTAACTCTATCGTACACAGAATTACATAGTGAAATTACACAAAGAATACACAGCAACCCCAGAATCTAGACCAATGAACAACTAGTAATTTCGCATTTTTTTCGAAGCACATGCCTACACAATAGTTTTCAGGACAAACACTTTTGGGAACTAAGTTTGGTAAATATTACAGCAACCCGGATGAAAGCGTGGAAACGATTAAATATGGAGCTGTATAGGTGGAATGTTTGGGATTTAATTAATGCTACAATTTTACCGACTGTAATGCAGAGTTTTCCCGGAACAAATAGACCTGTATTTTACTAAATGCAATGGAAGTGATTCATTCAACTAGAAGTTTGTTATACAATATACAACTTCAATAACATTGACAGTAACAACTATTTTATTCCATTTTTGCTATTTTGCAGTACGATTGCAGATGAATAAAAATACTTTCTTTTTCTTCAATTCTATTAATTTAAAGCTTCGATCTTATTAAATTTTTGATACTGGTTATTGTACAACTCATGATCTACTTCGTGGGTGAAAATTTCGTTGGATGTAAAATCCTCGAGTCCATTTCACGAATAAGAGGAACGGTGTACGCCACGCATTCGTCCCAACCTGGCTTTCTCCACGCAGCCTCACGGGTTTCCTTCCTCGCTTGCAAGTCTTTGTAGCCTGAAAAATGTCATATTAAATGCATTTTAATTACGTATATTGTAACATTTTAAAATACATAATTCATATATATTTATTTCAGCATGCAATTCACTAAAACAAACATAATCATAAACTTACACCAAATATGATGAACATTGTATAGCCTTCCGATTTGAGAGAAAAAACCGGCGAAAGCCTCTTCATTGTGCTGTCTAAAATTAATAGCACGTGCCCAGTTGTTACCCCACTCTATCATTGTTCCTGGCTTCAAAATGTAGCTACGGATTTCATAGATATTTGACCCAGAGCGAGTTTCAATTTGTGGCCAGTAACTAAATGGCAGGATAAACTGACTATGTCTCTTCCTCAAATACGTTAATCTATCTGCGAGCAGTTTCTTATTGTCCTGTAACATTTTGGTGCAAAGCCGAAGATTAGTCTCTTTTTATAATACCTTTATTTACATCATAACTACCGGTTGTCGTTTGATTCTTAAAAATAAGTTCCTACTCATGCTTCACACTAACCGTATTATTGCTCATAGCTTTTCTTGTATTGTCTACTCCACCGTAGCCCCCGGTGTACTTCCAAACGTGAATCACTTGATCTTGGTCTCCAATAGCAACTACCCAGCTTGCTTGCAACTCCCCGGCCTTTAATTCCTTTGAAATTTCGACGGTCTTCTCACTATCATGAACGTAAGGAAAGTATAATGAATAAAATGTATAACATGTCTGTGTAAGGATTATATTGTATGCGAATATCTCTAAAGTACTTACTAATTGTCCAAATATTTGTCCAGATAAGCTGGTTTGACCTGATGAGTTTGCATCTCATAAATAACCTCCTTGTCACTTAGCATTGTCGAATGAGACTCCTTCGTTGGCTCAATTTTGCGAACAAAAAGTTTGCTGAGAAACCCCTCCCCGGATGGTCCTTCGAAACGTGCCGCAGACACGCTTAATGCTCTGTGGAAACATAAATTTAAATTGTGAAATTATTTATAGGGCAATCAGATAATGAATTGAGAAACTTTACCTTGTTCCTGCAACATAACGTGGGAGCCGGGCGTTCCCAAAAACCTTGCAAAGACGACAGCTACTAGCCATTTTTTTGAAGCTTTGAAGATTTCGCGAGACTTTCACGGGATTCAGCTAGTGATGAATGTATACTAACAATGCAAGATAGTAACAGACAATTTCCTGTTACCGCAAAATTGGTCTAAAACACCGGACTAGAGAGAGAGAGAGAAAAGAAAAATAGTTACAAACTGTTGCCACTAAACATTCCTATTCCGAGGAGTAGATCCACTACTAAAAGAAAATCCGACTTGCCTACAAGTTGTTACACTTAAAAATAAAGTGTAATGACACGGATTAAATCATATTGATAACATGAAGGTTTGCGAGTGTGAAAAAGCAGCAGCGATGTTTTCGTGTTGTCCGTATAAGTAATATATTATGATCCGCTCGTGTTATTGTCCACAGGACTAGGAGAACGTAAAATTTTTATATGGCAACTTGGTGAACATTTTTTTTCTTACCAGTTTTTTTCATCAACCTGTATATTTTCTAGCACACATCCAGAGGAAGATCTGAAATAGAGAAGAGAGAGGTAGAGACAGACATTGCAGTGGTGGAGAAGTTGGTATGTTCATCTGGTCTTGTCCACATGAAGCCATTACGTATCACATGTCTTGAAGCTTATGACTTTTACTCCTCAACAGCGCCACAAGAGCGAATTTCATGCAAGGGATTTTACAAAACGGTTTTTACTTCTTAATCTTGTAAATGGCAATATGACATATGAAATATGTACCAATTAAGACTTTTCTGATTGGCGTCTATTTGATTTGGATGGTTGCTCATTTTCATGCTATGAAAATATTCCGACAAAATTCAATAAATTGAAAGCTTCCAAAATCTGTCAAAGGTTAACTCTGAATCATATTTTGCTACAATTCAATATAATAAGAGTTGTAATGTATAGAGGCTTGAATTTTCAGTTTACGAAATGCTCAAAAATTAAAGATTTAATTTGTTCATTCATAAATCATCCCATCCTTAGCTTGCTTGATGAGGACTTAGTAATACTTTCTTCAAAGCACTTTTTGATCAGCTGTGTGAAAAGTGCTTTTACTGTTTATTCCTACACGTTCATGCACCCAAACTAAATACATCAAGTTTTTCATGCATATCTACCTTCAACCTCTACTTACAATCAAATTTGTACAAAATAGAATGCACGATTTTGACATTTGATACTTAAAACATCATAAGAGCACAAGCACACATTTAATTCTGATCCCTAAACGTTCCTTATTTTGAAATTCCCAAATAAAGTGAATTTTAGAATATAACTATTCAATCAGAAACATCGCAAAAATGCACCATGCCCGAAAAATGCCGGCATATCGGCAGTTGACAGTTGTGGCATCATCTCGACTAAACACTTCGGCGTTGAGATTTTCAACTGGACCTCCTGATAATCAATCCAAAGAGTATCAATTTTTACCTGGAGGTATTTTACCCTCATACTACTTCCAAAAGTCGTTACCAAGACTACCAGTACCAAAACTAGAGCTTACATGTAAACGCTACTTGGAGGCCCTGAAACCGTTGCTTTCACCAGAGCAATATAATAAAACTGAAAAGTATGTGCAGGAGTTTGAAAAAGGAGCCGGAAATTGTAAGACTGAGCTATAAAATAAAAGTGGAATTGACACTCACTATGCAGATATTAGCAAACAAAAATGTTAATTGTTTATTAAGCTCTACACAATGAACTCCTTCAACGAAACAAAGGGCTTGCACACACTAGCTACATTTGTGAACCATGGTTTGAAATGTACTTGAAAGATAGAACACCAGTGCCCATAAATATTAACCCTGCATTGGTATTTGTGGAAGACGACGAAGTAATGAAAAACCAACCTGCCGACAGAAAGCAACTGGTTAGGGCGACCAATCTGCTTGTGTCTGCGCTAAGGTATCAAGAAATTGGTGATTTTAATTTTAATGATTTTTGAATGTAAAATTGATTTTTGGAAGTGGAAACGTACAAAGATTCGTATTTTTACAGGTTCATGAAATCTCTTGATGCCGAAATTCTAGAACCAGAAGTATTCCATCTCAACCCTGCAAAATCAGATACTCAGAACTACAGAAGAGTAATGAAACTGATGCCAACAAGTTTTGCAACATACGCATCTTATCTGTTCAAGGTTGTTGCCATTTATAAAAAAGCAAGTATTTGCATGAAAATAATCTAATGCGTTTAAAATAACTTGTTTTCGAAGGCATTTCCACTTGATATGTCCCAATATCCAAGCTTGTTCCGGTCAACAAGAATCCCGAAAAAAGGCATAGATGTACTTAGCAAAGGAGGGAAAGATGTTCGCCACATTACTGTAATGAGAAACGGACACGCATATGCCGTCAACGTTTTGGATGAAAATGGTTAAGAAAGAAACATAATGTACCTTATACAAGGTTGTTAAAATCCAGTCTTATGTTATGAGTTTTTATGGTATAGGTGATATTTTACCTGTGTCTGTGATAATGGGAGCGATTAGCTCAATAATTAGTGATCAGCGCCCAGCCAATCAAAACCCATTGGGTATCATGACAACTGAAAATCGCGACAAATGGGCTAATATTAGAGATAATTTGACGAAATCAGCACAAAATGAAGCCTCGTTGCGAGATCTCGATACATCACTCTTTGTCTTGTCTTTGGACGAGGATGTACTAGGAGAAGCAGAGCCAGTACGGGTAACACGGCAATATCTCCATGGAGACGGAACTAACAGGTTAGTTTTCATACGGTGATTTTTCTTCAATTATTTATGTAATATCTAGGCCAGGACAGTAAGGCATATTTCACGCATGATTTTTCTGCTTAGATGGTTTGATAAGTCGTTCTCTATCATTGTAACTAAAGACGGTTGGGCTGGAGTTAACTTTGAACACGCATGGGGGGATGGAGTCGCTGTGATGAGATTTTTTAATGACATTCATAAAGACAGTTTGAAAAACAAATGGTCTAACCAAGCGGCACCGGTGGCGCCTCCAACGAAACCCAAACTGCTTGGTACATATGTTTGAATAACATTTGATATGCTATTAAATTACAGTACCAATGCATCAGTTCATATCTACACATTCTAGACTTTCAAATCGATGAAAAGACTCAGAGGGGAATCGCCGATGCAACTTCTCGATATAAGGCACAAATAGACCAGCTCGAGATCAATCCATTTTTGCTAGAAAGGTTTGGAAGGAAAGCTTGCAAAACCTGGGGGATCAGTCCAGATTCGTTAATGCAGCTTGGATTTCAAGTGGCCTATTACAGATTATTCTCTAATACTGTGACAACGTATGAATCATGTAGTACTTCAGCCTTTAAGCATGGAAGAACTGAGGCGATTCGACCAGCGACAGCTTTTACAAAAGTATGCATCTCTTAAGCAGTTTACTAGCTTGCTAACATGCACCTTTTCATTAGCTAACGTTTGTACTTGTTTCTTCTGAACATTGAAGGAAGTAAGCACGCTTTTATCCAAGTCGGATTGGTCAAGTAACAGGGGTCAGTTGAAGGATTTAGTAAAGAAATGCTCAGAAAAACATGGGCAGTTAACCAAAGATGCAGCAATGGGTGAGTTGATAACATAACTAAGATGATTTAATCCGAATTTGTACAATGTATTATCATAACATTTCACTATACGCATAGGACAAGGATTTGACAGGCATTTGTTTGCACTAAAAAACATTGTACTGTCACAAAATGGATCACTTCCAGATATATTCAAAGATGAGGCTTACGCAATGATTAATTACAATATTCTCTCTACATCTACGTTATCAAGTCCTGCAGTGCGAGTAGGAGCTTTTGGTCCTGTCGTCCCAGATGGGATAGGGATAGCGTAATGCATCACATTTACCAATTGTGGCCTATTTAAAAAGTAGCATATCTAACCTTAGATGATATTAATTTCAGATATCAAATATGGGATACAGGGCTGGGTTGCATTGCTGCTACTAACCGAGGAAAACGAGATGGAAAAGCGTTCACAGATCACTGTACCCAAGCATTTAGTGATATTGAAACAATCATGACATCCAAGTAAAATTAAGTTTTGAGGGTATATGCTGTATGCGTTTGGAATATAAAAACAACATTTATTTTTCCTTACAATTATTAAATACTACATGATAAGTGGAAAGTTTTTAAAAAGACTAATCATTAACACTTGTGAATGGCTGGTGTTACAATGGCTATTTCTATTGTACAATAATCAATGACCACTAATACGCAAGTATCCAGTAGCTACATCATTACCGCACACAGAAAATTCACACACTTTTCTTAATTTTTCAAAGCGATTAATCTACCTAAAATAAGATTCGAGTTTTGCGCATCTATCTGTATAATATATGTATGTATAGTATAAATTTAATGCTACTTATTATTGGTATCAGCTTTGGGACGCTTGAAAGTAGGCTTTTGGAAGACTTGACGAACACCAGCTGCTTGAGAGGTATGAAACTTCAGGTTCTGAGTAGTCTCGGAGACCCAAGCAGACTCGAAATTGGTAGTATCTTGATCCACCAAGTGAGTATATTTGGTTCGTCCACTGCGACCAAAATTTTTGACTTGCATGACCTTAGGCAAGATGGTCTTGTCAAAGTGATCTTCCAAAGTCGGCTGAGAAAAGTCCCTTCGGAAGACGTCGTCTTCTTTATCCTGCATATACGACATAGCCGTTGGTTCATATTTACGTATCAGTTATTTATAACAATCCGACGAAAATAGTTCGACTTACCAAAAAGAAGACACCACGATGATAGTATTTCTGTAAGAATTTGTACTTTCCCTTCGAAGCTTTATTAACCGTAACTTTGGGTTTCAACTTCATCTCAAGGCGGCGTTCATCATCAGTCATATTATGCAAACGTTCAATTTCAGCTTGTTCTCGGAGATATCTGAAAAAAAATCAGAATTTTTCAAATAGATGAACGAAATCTCAAATAATTAATTTACTTTAATGCACTTACTGATCTCTTTCATCGCGGGCTTTCTTAACGCGTTTCAGCTCACGAATTTTCCAGGCTTCATACTCAGCATCCTCATTTTCATCGTCAGTGTTAACATCTGTGAGCTTTGGCATAGTCGCTTCTGACTCGTCATCGCTTGCAGGCGCTTTTGACTTTTCTTTCCGTATTTCATCTTCCAAAATTTTTAGCGTTTCCTTCCTCCGTTCCTCTTGTTTCAGGTGATTAGCTTCCTCAGCCTGCTTATAACTATTCTCTTCGTATTCCTTATCCTTAACAGTAACGCGACCCTCTTTGCGGACAAACACAGGCTTCAGACGAGGGCGAGCTTCTTCTTCCGAATCTACACAAACGACACAGTTAGTTAAGACCGCTTATGAGTTATACGACTAATTTCTCCATCCAACAAACTTGCCACTAACCCGTATACTCCTCCTCCTCAGATTCTGATTCCTCGCTTTCAGATTCCTTGTCTTCTTCCCTCACGAGCAATTCTTCTTCTTTACGTCCTTCCAAGCCTCTTTGCCGTAAGAGTTGACGACGGCGTTCCATTTCAGTTTCGTCCAACTCTTCCTCCTCGGATTCAGACTCAGATTCATGTCGCCGGGGTCTGTATTCGTTCTCGCTGTCACCTTCCTCCTCAATGACTTCGGGATCTTCAACTCTACATTTGTAAAGAAAATATAAAATCACATGGTTAATTTGAAACACGATGGCTGTAAAACTACTGCCAAGAAATAATACAGCGTTCCATACCGTCGACCCCTGGATCTTGATGAAGTGGCTTCAGCAGTCATCAAACGCCGAAGCCGCGGATCCGATCTCTCTTGCTGCAACATGTCCTCTTGTACCTATTTAAATCAGTCAATTACATGTTAAGTTTCTTTGTAAACTACACGAAAACCAGGCATTAAACGTTAAGCTAACTCACATCTTCAACTTCCTCTTCTGCATCCTCATCTTCCTCCTGCTTGAACCGCTGATTCATAACAAACTCCTCTTCCTCCGACTCGTCATCGCTAGAGCTCCTTGGAGCATACTCTGGTCTCTTTCCGGACACATACCGAGAGACCTTCACCTTTTGCATCGACACTTGACCTGTGGACAAACATAATTACTTTAAACTGCAAATGCAATCACCTCCATGATCTCCTGCCCAGATGATGTTTTACCTTTGTCATTCCGAACGGGTACAGCTCCAGCCGTTGACTGGATCGGCAGCGGTGCGTTTGGATTCTTCGGCATTTTTAATCGCGCTTTAACCACCTGTTAATCTATCCAAAAACAATCAAAATTAACATTAACACCAGAACAAAAAAATAAAACCTTTTCAAGTGAGTCTTCTCGATTGCTATTGTTGTAACAATAACAATCGTAGAGAACAAACCGTAAAACTGTTGAATCTATAATTCAACTACTAATACCGAAATATCTACTACAAGTTCTAACACAACTATGAACTAATTACAAATTCAATTTTAGTTGATTAAATAAAATTTCAACCTGCAACTTCACTGGGGGGTTGCTTTCAGCTTTCACTGATGTTTTGGTCTGTGTTATCTAAATTCAAGCTGGAGCTCTTGCCGCGACCAGCTGGGGCAATGCGATAAAACCTCACATCATATAGCTCGATGGCAGGTTGGTTCTATCACATTGTGTTGAGTTGAGATCTCTCTGAATCTGATCAACTATAAATCATCTCTTGAAGACTTCTTCATCGTTGATTGAATGAAAACAATTCGATTCGATCTCGTAATGTGGCGTTTTGAAGATTCATAGTAAAGTCTGCATCCTATAAAAATGTGCAGCGAAGATAATTTTTTAAAATTTACATTTATCAGGAAACCAGCATCCTCAATCCAGTCACCAGCATAATTTGATGCCAGTTATTGTTGGTAAATTCTTATATTCAAATAACTAGAATTCTATGTTTAAAAAAGAGCATATTTTAAAGTTATGGAACCATGGAATGGGCATTAAAAAGGTTAGTTTTTGCATTCAGTTTACAGCTACTACATCCACGGATTGAAATATAACTTGGAAACACTTGCTGAATCATGATAAGAGTGACGGATATAAAATTTTTGTATTACTCACTAACTCACAAAAATATTCAAAATCAATCGATATGTCAATTAAAATAAGGGTAAGGTTGCAGGTTAAGTTAATTTTCTTTATTCTTCATATATATGCCATTTTCTTTGAAAGGCTTCACCAATAGATGCTTGAAATTTACTGCAACTTTTGATTTGAGTATGAAATGTGAGCCTAAAAGTTTATTACAGAGATAGTGTTTAGTAGTTCAACCTTGAATCAGGCGGATGGAAGGGTACCAAAACTGCAAATGTGCGTAGTTTTACTTTTATTCAAAGAAAGTCATTCATGGATCTATTCACTTATTTGTGCTCCCTTCCTCGTCCATCCGTAAACTATTTCTTAGAGTTGTTTCCCTTGTGTCAACGATTCTGTTCATCTCTGCAGTAAACTTTCACTACAAATCTATGATTTGCACAACAAAGTATTGATTCTGAAAACCTGATGAAATCAGAGCATGAACAAGACCGGAGGAACCACAGATTTCACGGTTTCATTGCAAATTATAGGTTGCCTTAATGCATACAATGCGTCTTTTATGTGACAGAGTGCACGCTCTCTCTGCACTCATGTTTCTGCGTAAAAATGAAAACTCAAGGGAGGTTGTGATTTTCCCCAAAAATGATTCAGGTCATTAATATCCAAACCTTTAATGTAATTGAAAGTAAGGAACCAACCAGACTTTTCTACATTCCACATTTCACTCGCTCCCTACGCTAAAACACGTCAATCCATAGGCTAAACTGTTTTGTTTGTCTATCTTACTGCAGTCCCCTATTATTGCCTTCACATTTCGAAGTAACATTAATCTACTATGCAGTTTAAAAAGTGCATCCCGATTAAGTCTCAAACCGCATTAACCGAACAAAAATAGCTTTCAAAATGTAAACCCTGAGAATTTTTTAGGTAACGTTAAAATCAATTTTGTAAATGCAATATGAATTCAATTCTGCACGCAAAATGCGTATGGGTATTGGGTATGTGGGCAAAATCCTCGGCGACAATTTCTCGAAAGTTTTTCACTGTTTGAACGTTTTGAAGACACACACAGGAGGAGATTTGTCAAGCACGTATCATTCAATGATTCAGTTGATTGACGATACGCAAGGGGAAAAAAAAGATGATGATGTTTCATTTATTTAGATAAACGTAATCGTCTCTTTTTTCCGCAAAATTAGCTCAACACTGTTATGAACGTGTCACAATTTTTATTGGGCTGTATAGGCAGTAACATCTTGTTCAGTGTATTGCGAAAAACCCACATTTGGAAAATGTATGCATTTGAAGCTTCAAAACATTTGATAAAATCCCTGCGCAGATATTGATTGTATTTCGTCCTCTACAAAGTTTGTGAAGCATGTCTAGCAAAGAGGCACAACTAACAAAAGGTATAAAATGAATCGATTGTCAGCGATGTGAGATCATAATCTTCGATTCGTTACGTCCGCCAGCATTGATTGGCCATGAATAAGGTTGTAGATTCACTGAGAAAATAGGCTAGTCATCGTTACTCGTTAAGAAAATCTACAGAATTACAACTAGCCGTCAATAGATCGTTTAAGTGAACGTTCCGAAAAAAAACCAACTTGAAGGATTGAGGAATTACAAAATTGGATACAATTTCGCACAACCGGGTTAGTTGTTGTTCAGCAGGGAACCAGAATACGGAGTGGTTGTGACAATAAACATTTTAAGAAAAACAACAAAATGAACATAATTTTTCGAAAGTGGTCCACAAAATCTGTGTGGACAGATTGGTTTGTATTGGTGGCTGTATTGTTTGCCCTACTGGGACCTTCTTTGTGTTCGCTGTCGAGCGTTAAGAGAAGATGAAGTTGCTTGGAAGCAGTGGAAGCAACAGTCAGTTGGAAGGTCTGTGAAGACGGTGCGCGCAGGAGAGAAAGCAGTCACAAAAGGAACGTCTAAGCTTAGTGGGGCGAGTAGGTCGATCACTCATATTGGGAGACAAGGGAAGAAAGATAAAAGCCGGGGAAAGCAAGTAGAAAGCAGTAAATTTCTGGCCCGGCAAGGAGGAGGAGGAGGCGGAGGATGGGGCTGGGGATGGCCGTCCTCTTATGGCGGAAGTGGAGGTTCGTATGATGTTTACACAATAATAGCGGTTGCAGCATTTGCCGCATTATTTGGAGCCCTTATGTATGAACTGTTGGGCGGAAGTTGTAAGTATAAACAAACCGGAATTGTGACGACGAAGCAATAATTGTTTTCTTTCTAATTTCTTGCTTTCCATGTGGAATTGCTAAACTATCTTGCAGCGAGGAGGTCCTTCGAGACGGCAAGTTTAAGCTTGCCCCCAGTTTCACTGGGCCTTGATTCGGAGAAGCTGCCCGAGGTTATGGTCAAAATTGGCGACTGGATTGCCAACTCATCTTGGTTCGACAGCATTACAAATGACTCAAGAACACTTAGGGATATTACAAGCAAAATGGGTGTCCGGAAATGGTTTGATGCTTTCAAAAAGGACCCTGTCGAATATCAGTGTGTCCGAAAAATGGCTTGCGAAACATTAGCTACATCCGCGTTAGCAGAGAAGTCGCTGAAAACCAGCTTTGGGAATGTTTTTCTGTAAGAAAATTGTATATAAACGGGATATGCTCTGCATCCAGTAGCTTTCACCTTCCATACATAATCCATGGTCATATACCTTAGTCTAATTTGGATTACTTCTTTCTGTAGGTCCGTTTTCGGTAACTTTATCGAACATGGAAACGAACTTCAGGACATCGTTAAGCAAGTAGTGGGAAACCCGAAAAAATGCGATGAACTAGTGACAGGAGGTTACTGTGAAGAAAACTTGTAGCAAAACGAAGTCCTCGATGGAACTGCCAGACAACCAGACAAGGTGCAATCACCAAAGCAATATTACTTCATTGTAAATCTATCTACAATCAATTTCTTGTTATAATTTGCATAAATAGTACAACAAATGTTATTTATTTATTTTTATTTATTATAAATTATTTATATGTACAGTTATCGGCATTCAATAAAACAATTGTTGTATGATTCATAAATTTTCGTATATATGATTTTAAGTTTTTAAGTTGATCTAGAAAAAAAATCATTTCTGAAGCGATGATGAATTTCTTTTAATACAACAGCAGTACTTTTGTTCTTTGTGTGAATGTACATCAGCCTACAAACAGAACAACACTTATTTTGAGCAACCTATTAAAATTTTTGCTAGTTTCAACCGATAACATAATGTTCAACAAACACTTACGAGTAACCGTTTGTTGTCTATAGAAATGCACTGAGCCATACCAAAAACAGTCATTTTCACCAAAGGAACTTTTTCTGACAAAAAAAGTAATCCATTGTTGCTAGACATGTAACGGTACTAATGTTTTGGGCACAGGTGCAATTGTCATTCATTGCATTTAAAATTAGTTATGTGGCTTACTTTGACCAAATCAAATTAG
>JAAXOA010000287.1:0-27338 GCA_036561885.1 Salina celebensis
CGAACAACTGTTTTCGATTGTAAACGGAGAACATTTAGCCTTGAATCTTGAATTTATTATTAAACAGAAATATTTTCCTGGTGTTGAAAAGCATTCTGGGCAAATACATTTATAATGTAACATAACAAATGTGATATAAAACTTCTAAAATACACGATAAAATTCTTTTAAAAAACAGACAAAATTCTCCCTCCCAAAACAATACTCTGTTTCGTATCACGTAAGCTTATCAAAAAAAAAGTTCAATTTGTTTCATAGCAGCCGTTGAACAATGCAAATTGATTAATTTTGCTTAACTACAATATATACATATATTAACCATTCTTATATCCTCCCGAATTCGGCACATTGGATTGAAGAAAGATCCACTCCAGGGTAAGGCCCCGATAACTGATGAATACTACTTATTACAGATTACAGAGCTATAACGTTGACAGTTGAAATTGAAGTAAAAAAAGACAAAATATTTTGTGTTTTTTTCAGTAAATGACTGTCTTGATAGTAAACATGTTGTTCATGTCTGGCTTGCTACTAAAACTTGAGAAAAATTAAAAATAAGCATGTACGATTCCGTATTGTGCTCTATTTCTATGATTTGAGTCATACACTGACTGACATCTTAACTTATTTGCTTTACAATGCTGCTTTGACGCAACAATCAACTAATATAAAAACAAGTTGGTACATGCGTAGTTTATTCATGGAAATTTTTTTTATACGTGTAATGGACGAATCATCAAGTGGCACTTCCTGTAGAAAGTGACCCTACCACCTTTTTCAGTACAAAGGTAAATCAAAATTTATTGGACTGGGTGGCAAATAGGTCGTCACATTTTGCTGATAGCGCATGGTACTGTTTGACTTCTAAAAATATTTACCTACTTCTACTGCAGGTACACGGAGAGTAGAGATACCAGAAGGATATATGTGGTTTGTTTACAAATTTAGTAACATGACTTGACTTCGTACCATTTTAGCTTTAATGAATTGACTGTTTTCAATAACAAATTGATTGAGATAAGGCGGGCATTGGACCCACTTTGTTACAATTAAACAGACTGCCTTGATGACAGTACAATTAATTATGTTCTTAAGCATATTATGTACAACATAAGATATCAATCTAGAAAGGTAACTGTAAAAATTATAAACTTTGAATTGAAAAAGACTTGCATGGTAAATGGCAGAAGTCCATTTTGACAATAAAATTCAAAGATAGAATGTAAAGATAAGCTGCGTAAAAAATGCAACGCTAACATATATAAAAGACTTCTGATAAGGTTTATACAACGTATTTTTCTACTAAAGCTACAAAAGTTTACTCGGTTTCAAGTCAAGAAGAAAGAAATGCTATTATGAGTAGACTGTTGAAAAATGCACGCTATAAAAATGCTATCGTTTTGTTTAGTAAAAACATCGACCCTAATGGTCCTGCATACAAAATGCAAAATTGATGAAAGGAACGAATGCAAAAAAAAACTTTATTCTTCAGTACGAAGGTCTGAGACCAATTGGAGATGCGCTGTTTGTGTTGAGACGGTTTCCAACGAAGCCTTGGTAGGGAAATGGCTGTGAGAAGTGCTCACGTCGTCAGTATCACTGCAACCGCCACTTCCATTTAAAGTCTGCGTTCCAACACTCTTGACGACTACGTTTTCATTCTCTGTTCCATTTGACTTGAGAAAGCTTGCAGTGGTTGAGCTGTCTTTCAAATGCATGTTGCGCTTCTTTCGCCGTCCGGCTTTTCCACGGGTAGCGGTGAATTGGATTGTTCCACCGCTTCCATTGTGGACATCTCCGTGAAGGCCATTAGCACTAACTACTGGAACATCAGACATACTAGCTGATGAGCATGAAGACTCTGATAGAGTGCGTGTCTTTCCGATGCTGCTGCCGACCGAAGAATTTCCAGGACTTGATGGAATGTAAAATGGAATACTATTTTCTTTGTTGCTACATGCGGAAGAAATGCTTTCACATGAGCCGGATGTGGAGGCCTGATAAAATGGACTGTTTGCGAAGCCACTTTCTCCTCCGCTGTTGATGGTCGCTGATGACTCACTATTGGAGTCGTTGGAGACGTAAACCTCCGGGGCACTCTCAACTGATGGGTCTGAGGACTCTGGTGGAACGGTCCTGTGAGTGCTCCAACCGTCTGTGGTGTATACACAAATGTGCTCATACTCCTTGGATGTTATGGGCGCGACCGTTGCGAGGTCATACTTTCCAGCCGATTTGTCACTTAAAATTCGTTCTTCGTTTCGTTCCTGCTCGCCAGCCTGCAACAGAATTTTCTCGGTTTGGTAAACGAGGCAGCCAGCTCTGAGCAATTGCATGAGAATTTTGCATATGTTCTTTGAGTCGTCAAGACCGTTGTGTGCACGGCCTTCAAAAGGTAGTCCAAGGAACTCCAATGCTGCTTTTAAGCATATCCAACGCCTCTGGTAAACTTTTGTGAAGATTGTGCGAATGTTTACCCATCTAGATGCATATGAGGGATATGGTATCTGGGAGATAAGGCATTGTTTGTACAGAAAGTGTCCCATATCATAAGAGCCATCAGTGACGATTGCAAATGAATGCCCGTACTCTTGGTTGTTGAGTGCAAGTCCGTGGGATTTTAGCCAGGCCTCAAAGCGTCTCAGAACTGACGGAAATGTGGAAGCTTTTTTCACCATGCTTTGCGTAATTCCTGTGAGACAAGTGCAAAAGTCACTCAGTACGGGGGCTTCGACCGGTTTCACTATGTTGTTGAAAATCCCATCCACCTCCATCGTTCGGACATTGACCAGGATTGCTGGAAACTGTATGATTTCCGGCCTCTCATGTCGAATCGGTCTGGGATTCTCATTCCTTGTGTTATCGCACGTTGCTTCAAAATCAATGACAACCAAATAGTCGTAATAAGTGTAATACGAGTACAAGGGTTGACGTGGGTAGAAGTAGTCTGCAAACTTATTCATGATGAGCTCGTTTTGGTATCGGTCACTATAATGGTACACGTGAGACTTCTATTCTTTTTTTCTGTGGTTGACAGTGGACACTACTACAATTGCGTATCGTTTCAAACCAATAATTTTAGTCGATCTTACAAACGCGTCAACATGGAACGGTATCTCTGCACGAAAAACAAATAGCAGTTCTGCTAATCTAGCTTGTTGGTTGTTGAGCTTAGGCACAGACCTAGGTCACTAATACTTCAACTTGTTTTGATGATTCACAAGTCCAGGTTGTTGATCTATCGTAGAGTGATGAGCACCGCTGGTAAAACGATGATTTTTCTAATGACTGATAACTTTGTTTCAAGTTCTTTCTCTTCCAACAAGTGTGCATGATAACAGGGGAGCAGTGTTTTTTGTATAGATAACACGAGCTTTCTTCTTCCATGGAAGGAAAGAAAGAAGAACGACTCAACTGGAAACAAAGGGGACAAAACTGAGTCGTACTTGTTCAATCGATGTGTACAGTCTTTACGATGACAACAGTCAACTAACCATTCACTAAAACAACACTATTAGCAGCAACAAAGACGCACCACACACAATGCTACTTTTCGCAGGCAATTGCGTCAGTTTAAAAAAGCAACACGTATATAAAGTCTTTCTTGGACGAAATGCCTATGACGATGCGTGATCGTATTACGATGACTCATGCACGTCACGTTTTCTCTTTACTACGGTAGACTTGGGCCGCGTTATTGATCAATTTCAAGAAAATGCACATTATAGTCTAATTCAATTTGTGATGAAGTAATATGAGAGAGAGTTTAAATCAAGTTGTGCTCCGTGTCGAGGTTAAAATAAGAATAATAATTGATATGTTAAGAGACGGGAGTTTTGTCCATGGCGGCGGAGAAATATAAAATGACGACAGTTTGCGAGTTCGCTGGTATTATGGTGCTTTTGTTTTTTCCACAGAAAAGTGGTGAGGACGATACTCTGAATTACTGATGACGCGCTCTTCTCGCTCGCCTCTTTCTTCTTCGTTACTTGATTGTGGTCGTGATGATGTTATTTGGCCGATGTATCATCCATGCTTTTTATTTCAAGTCAATCCAGTGAACAGCATGCAGACCCCAAGGTTCTTTTTCTTCATCATGTCTAATGGGGGATGCCGATGATGATGAGTTGCAACATAACAATATTAACGTGTAACAGTCAGTAACACTATACGTACGTAGGTAACGCAGTTTTGTAGAAAAAGTAGCCTTCAGCTTAAACCACTTTTGTTTACGGCGTAACATGTAAAAGTTGTAGCTCAGTCTGCTTTTTTTAAAGTGGAACCCAGCTTACCAGCAATCTTGTCCAGCGTGCGTGGTATCCAAAGATGATTGGCTTTCGTAGAGGTGACGATGGTGACGTAACCGAGCTAAAGAAACTTCAGGCATCTTTGTCCGTGCTGGTGCTTCTGCTCAATTCTGACTTGTGCAATATGATCACAGCAGAATGTAAGAGCTTGTTGAAAGATTGAGTTGGACTATTTATATATAAAAAAGTTCTATTCATGGTATTTAAACTGTCTCTAGTTGCCCCACTGAAATCAGTCTGAACACTTCTCGAGTAGGTTTCTTCACTTAATAGTCAGAGTAACTGTCGATGCAAGCTGTGAATGTGAGTTGGCTGGTCCATCAGGGATTTTACGAGATCATTCAAAACTATTCACTATGAAACGATGGCCAGGCTGTTACAATCAAGTATGTGTATCTTGTAGATTGATGGCTCAACTTTGATCTAGATCTGGCCTTACCTTCTCCAATTGAAACTTGTGTGGAAATTTCACATGCACAAATGAACTACACATAAGAGCACATCTTGTTGATTTTCTTTTCAACATGATTCCTCCGTCTTGACGTCTCGTACACTACCATACAATCATTAAATTTTGCCTTTGCTAACAATTCTCTTTTACCTTGTTGCTTTCAAATTCAAACTGTAATTCTGTTTTTTTTTTTTGTGACTGGCTGTGTGCGTCGAGTACAGTAGTACTACTTGAGAGTTCTAAAACTTTTCACACTCTGTAGTAGATTTATTTATTTTTTGGGATGACGGCGATGTTGTTATGTTTGTTCCCCTCTGATTGTCTCAGTGTCAATGTTCACTTTTTTGAAGTTTCCACGTCTAACTACTGGCGCAATGACTGCTAATCTTGACTGTTGTATTAAATCACAACATAATTTACCTTGCTACACATGCTTATCGCCAACAGAAAAAAACGACTGAAACATAAGTAAAATGTACAAACTACGAAATAAGTATCATAAGCAACGCCGGCACACCAACACTCAAGTACTACTACGAGACTGCGACTGAAGTTAACTGGTATGCATAATCACATCACTGATAGTGTGAACCCTGCGTACACTCAAACAAAACTACACGGTCAACGTATTTTAACATTCAAACAAATTTCATACTACACTTGTACAAGAACCAAGCTGAATGGTCATGATGATTCATTCTCTCGTTGATGCTCGTATTTCAAAATCACAAAAAGTAATTTACGATAGTTAGTGAGGTTGATTAAATGTCTTATGAGACAACCTTAAGAACTCATAGCGTTTCTATCAAACATTGTATGTAAAAGTGTGTGTGTTGCATGTGGAAAACGTGAAGCTGGCGGACAGACAACTTACAAGAGTGTATATTACATTGAGTTGTAGGCTAAAAATGATTAGCGTAGTAAAAATCTTAGTTTGCACAACAGTAGGAAGACTGTGTTTTCAACAGGCTTTTTTTGAGTATGCTAACAACTGCAACGCCATGAAACGCCACTTGAGGCTGCAGCGCAGTACTGTAAAAAGCTCAAATGACGACAGATTGTGAAACGGCGAATGCAGAATATTTTTATACAACAATTTGCGCTGCTGCACAATGACTTTTTTTTCTTCTTTGAAACTTGGTTCGCATTATACTGTGTGTGATTTTGAATTTGTTCGGAATCTGTGAGTGCTGAGGACAGTCGTGGCAAAAAATGGTAAATGTATGCGTATAGTACACAGACGAGTAAAGGCGACTGGCAGAGTCTTGTGTAATTCGGCTGAGATTACAGCAAATAAAAAGTCTACAAGCTCTGCAAGCATATTTTTTTTAAAAAAACGCAATAGTACGTTAATAGATCTTTTTCTCTAGCAAGAATAAAAACAACCACTTGGTGCACCACATTATCCTATTGACAAGAAAAAACTTAATTATTCAGTATTTCAAACATATCTGATTTTGTCAGTACCTATTCACCTCTTCATATCTAATGAAAGCTCATTATAGAAAAAGAATTATTGCCTGTATATCCGTAAATGTAATCCATTATTCATTACTTAGAAGATTGACATTATTTGTTTATGAATATTATATTGCTCTGTCGATTTTTTTTTCTGGTAGGTTTACAATTTAGGGATGATAAGAGCATGGCTTCCTCATTTTGTGACAATGTGTCTGTCGATGTTGATTTTTTTCTTTGACAACAGGTAAAAACATCTTTGTTATGGAACCCAAAACAGAGTTTTTCACCCGTGCCAAAAAAAGTATTATTGTTATGCGTCATCCTGGATGCTCTCGAGAACAAAGGATAGTGACAAATATAAACTGGTGGCTTATTGGACGGAAGTTTGTGTTAGAATAAAGCAAATTTCCTTTTAAATAAAATGTCTGCATCCAACTCATCTCCACTGAAGTAGCCATTTAGAGATGAAAGGCTAATATTGACTATTTGTACTGGTTCAAGGTATCACTGCTAAATGTAAACCCATTTTTGTATTTCAATCGTGTGTTTGTTTGTGTGTACAGAAAAGAACGTAATAGACAATTTGCTATCTGGCACGGATAAGTTTTAACGATACCTAATCAAGATACATGCAAATATGGAGCAATTTTGATTTGGAAAACGTGAATGAGGCTCAATTATTTATGTCGACAAGGAATGGATTTGTTCATAATTCCATAAAAATACATAATACGTACTGTACAACAGCACAGAACAGTTTTGTGTACAGATTAGAACCATTCTCTTCTTGCAAAGGGTTTATATAACAAGTTGAAAGTTGCATGTTTTCTCACCGCTTTGATTTAAATAATTTACACCTAGTGAACCAGTCAATTGAGTGTTTGTTCTGTTAAATGGAGACAATTGACATAAATTCGTAAAAAAATCAATTGAGTGCGTAATTTTGCTCAGTAAAAAACATTTGATAGTGTTAAAGATTTAGGCCAGGGAAGCATTTGAAGTAGGTAGTCTTAACAGATCTCTGCCAGAATCGACTAAAACCCGGAAACTGAAATCTTTCAGGCAACTCAACTTTATTGATTTTAAAATATAAGATAAGATGATATTATCACAATTGCCAATTCACTTTAAAATGCTTAACAAAATCCAGTCCAGATCGACGCAGCGTTCGTTTCATAAAACTTTTTCAATCTGAAAACTCAATCACTTTTTCCAGATTATTCCAGTTACGCTTTCAATCAAGAACTATTCAAGTGTTGGAGCAGAATCATTTTTACAACTGGCCCATTTGAGTAGACCATTTAGCGTAAAACCCAGTCCCGTTAAACAACTTTTGAATGTAACAATGAAACTTTTTTTTGCAAGTTCCCTCTTATTCCTTCACATTATTCATTGCAAATTGAAATTACCATTTTTAGTTTTGAAATATCATGTGTACTCTTTACTCTTTCAAAAGAAATATTTGCCTACAAATAACCATTCAAGTTACAAGTCATGATTCAACAGTAAAAAAAATTGAGCTCCGATAATAACGAAGCCACGTGATTCGCCTCTACTCCAGAGAGGTTCATGTGTTTAAAAAAATAGCAATTTTTCCCGTATCTCCCCAGAGATATCTTAATTAAAGTGTTTTATACACTTTCGAAACCAAATTTATTCAGAGCAAACTGAGCATCCATTAACCTTGCTGTACAAGTGCATTATAATGTACTTTGTTTATCTTGAATTGCATAAACCGTTCTTTTTTATACTTTTATTGCTAAACAATGGGAAAAAAATTAAATACATAGTTTTTTTTACTCTCTGGGATGGGATGTATTGTTAGTATGTGTGTGGAATAGGAGCACAGCCTTTTCTTCTCTCAACCAATTGTTTTTGGACCCATGACCTTCTTTGGGTAATATACAAAAACTGCACTAGTTCTATTCACAGACATAATTTTGAATACTCCGTCGCAAAAAAGATAGTTGTAGCTTAATGTAACTAAGCACACATTTTTTCACACTCTTCACAAATTCCCCCTGTGATTTTTACTCTCCGAAATGAGTTTAGTTTGAGTATCAAGTTGTGACTGAGGCCTAAATAAAGTGTAGAATAATATTAGTAGTTTTAATGGAAATTTTGGATTCATACATAATATGCGTGATGCTGTGAGCCATCTAGGATTAATGCTACAGTTGGAATAAAACTGGCTTTCTTTGTTTGAAGTGCTTGTCTGCGAATTTACTTATGCATATCAAACAAATACCTAGTTTTGAGCACTCCAAGATGGGTTTCCAGGTAAAAAATATGAGATACATATAGAATTGTAATTGATGGGATAAACGAGTTTCTTGTATGCTGCGGCGGATTCTAGTCTTCCGCATTGATTTATCTAAACATAAATTGGCGTAGTATTTTTTTGTGTGTAATGATGATGTGTGCGAGCATACAGATTCCGATAGCTCGGCTTTGAGTTAATGTGATGTGATATGGGTAGGTTTATGGTGTGTAGTAAGCAAACCTCAAACCACAAGGTAAAAATTGAAGGAGTAAATGACCTTTTTATTTATTGATGTAAAATATACTTTGAGATTACGGGTCATGTACCACAAACGGTTATTGCTTATTTAAAAAAAAAAATATATATGGAATAGTAAACTCAATCCTATTCTTCTATTGTTCAACAACAGATTCGGACAAAATATTTGATGAGACTGTCAAACAGAAAAATAAATTGTCTGAAACAGTAGGCTAGCTGGTTTCGGTGGATGAGTGACGATGACTCAATTACAATGGGTTTATTTATTTGTGTGGTATAAATAGTAAAAGTATACTTAATTAATACATTATCTTATGCTATCACATAATAGTTTAAAGCTAATTCTCATTTCCGTCAACAACGTTTTCTTCGTCGCTGAAATATTCATCGCGAACGAATTTTCGTTTCGTTCTATGATGTTCAGAGCTGGAAACAAAACTTGCGTAGTCTCCCTTGGCAACAGCTTCTCGATAATCTTCTTCCTCGGCGACTTTTCTCTGCATAAAATGAAATCAATCAGCATTTTGGAAAGATTCAGATTTGAATGTATTAAGTGTATATTAATTCCAGTTAATTTATAACAATACCTGGTAACTAATGGCGGCACTAAGGGAGTCCTCGTCAACACTTTCGTCACCTTCCTGTATCTGTTCCTCCTCACTAGATGATTCACTTCCACTGCAGTTGTTGCCAGATTGCGAGGAGTTAAATCCTGATGAGGTCTTCTTTTTTCTTTTCTTCTTTGGCGGAGGTTCCCTGTTTCCAAGAGCGTTTTTCGGACACTTGTAACTCAGATGGCCAAATTCACCACATTCAAAACATCTGGTTTTGTCAGGATAAACTCGTTTCCGGACGAATTCAGATGTCCTTCCATTGTCATTTGCAATGCTACAATTCCATTTTCTCCCGAACATCTACGAGATGACATTTCCACTTTAAAAACTTGGTTTTTTGAATTGACAAATTGAAAACTACTCTTGTTCAAACCTCAACATTGTCATATTCTTGAACACACTTCAGTGCAGCTTCTGGTTGAAGGAACTGTATGAAAGCATAGCCTTTGCTTCTTCTCGTCACCTTGTCTTTCACAATCTTCACACTTGAAAAAAAGAGATGGGCACAGAATGATTTTAATTTTTATGTTACCATCAAATCCTTGACTACCTCAACAACCTAGCTACGACATTGGCTACTATAAATTCTAGAATAAGATGGTACATTTGAGATAACTTACCACACTACCTTGCCACAGTGCTCCATTATTTTGAAGAGATCATTATTGGTCAGAGTGTAACTGATGTTTCCTAAATAAACTGTACTTTTACTTGGACATAACACGGACGAAGTCGATGCTATTGGAACACTGGCGTCTTCATTCATGTTAGTTGTCAAGTTGTTAAGCTTACGTCCAATTGTCTTCTCAAGTTATTACAGGAATACGTAAGGTTGTAACTTTTCTGTCATAGCAAGTCGGGAATCCGAAGGAAGCTTTTCATGAAATTGGTCTTGCCGATGTGATGCAAAAGCTGTAAAACAGCTGATGCGTAACAATGTTGTGAATTGTGGGTTTTTCTTCAGACCGGTTTCTGCCAATCCACGTGGTAGTCACATTATTAAGAGAACCAAGCAAACATTGTTGCGATTACAAATTAGCTATTGTGCGGTCGGTGGTTATTATTTACGTCATGAAACAAAAAATACTATTAATTGCTATATATTAAATTCGATTTGGATATGAATGGTTGTAATTAATGCAATGACACATCGACCCAACAAAATTCAGATTAACAGGTATCAATTCAGTTTCAGTGGCCCGAGAAATATAATGACCATTGTGTGTATTTAATTATCCTATAATTTCATCACCATGCACAATTCGGGTGTTTATGTCTCAAATTGAAAAATGTTGGTCCTTTTTTGAATAGTGCACAACAACATGTATCTCACAGACTTTTGTTATTGCAACTGTTTAATGAAATTCAGTTCTTTCAAAGTGATCGATATGGGTAGGGTAGATTTAAGTATTCAGCAGTAGAAGGTTGAACAGTTTAGCCTAACTTCGATGTGAAATTAGTGACACCGACTTTAGATGCGTAATAGTAATATGTAATTGTTTTTTGGCTTGCATTTACTTATTACATATGGATGATTGATTTTGACATGAAATTCTCCTTCATATCCTGATTCTTCATTTGACAAAGCATTTCTTTCTTTTTGATCATGTGTATGACAAAAGTTTAGTGGCATACATGAGGATATAGGGCAGAAAACGCTGTTTTGGCAGAGAGGGAACGTTTAAGCTAACCTATGAACCTAAGTTATAATTTCCTATTTGGGTTATAGGTAATAAGAAAACTTGTTTCATGATTTTACTATAATAGGCTTACAGTGATAAGCGAGTGTCTTTCTTTAAGATTGCTGGATCTCCAGCTGCTGGATTATGTTTGCTTTGATCACATTTCCATGATACGAGGTTTTCAGCTGGCATCGGCTACATAATATATCAACTATTGCATTAAAAAAAACATTGAACAGTTTGAAATCTACATTAAACCAGGATGGCAACGGTTACAAAGGCTGTTCTCAGGCAACAAATAAAAAATAAGTTGAAGCTTATGACTGTCGATGAGCGGGCCGCACAGTCACGTATTATTACTGAGAAAGTAAGTTAACATTGTTTCATATTTGACAAATCAAATTTAAAAATTCTAAAACCAGAAGCCCGTCGCCTTAACTAGATATTGAAAAGTAGTTAAACTCAACACATTTTTTTGTATCTTCCAGGTTCTGCAAAGTGGTTTTTATAAAACCTCACAACGCGTTTGTCTCTATTTAAGTATGGAAGAGGAAGTTTCCACTTACGACATCCTTCTTGATGTGCTGTCCTCTGGCAAAACATGTTTCATACCAAGGTAACATGGAAGTTGCTGTTTTAAAGGTTTTTACACCTTTGTCTCTCTATATCCTAGCATTATTTAATAAACCTTGTCAAACATTTCTTTTGATTTGTTCATTTCAAAGTAATGTCAAAATATAATTCTTGTCTTTTACTTGTTTGTTTTGCATTCACCTCTAGATACACATCTGAAACGATGGAAATGCTTTCTGTCGACTCACTCGAAGACTACAACAGTCTGCCAAAAACCAAATGGAATATAAAACAACCGGAAACATCTGAAGGCCGTAGCGAAGCGCTATCGTCTGGTGTGCTATTCTAACTAAGTGGTCATCCATAAAGGTCGTCCCGTTGATTGAAAGGTGGCTTATTCGTAAACGACCCTAAAAATGAGAGTATGGGGAATAAGCTTCCATTTGACGAAGGGGTGAGCCGAGAGGGCCGAACACCGCTGGCCTCCAGACGAACCCCGACGGCTGGCAGAGCCTACCCAACGATGACGGCTGCCAGTCTCCCCTCCTGCCTCCTCGCCTGCTCCCACGATGTCCGCTCTTCGTCTGATGGAGACTTGCTCCCATACTCTCATTTTTCTGGCCGTTCACAAATACCCCACATTTCAAACAACGTGACGTACTTTTTGGATAGTCCCACATATAACTACTCATAGTATGATTGAGAAATGTCTTAGCTCCTTTTAACATAACATAACTATGATTTCCTGGGAGAAACAACAACCTTTAACTTATTATAATCAAGTCGTGTCTTTGCATTTAATTCAATAGTTTACTTTTAAATCTTGCTTCGAAAAAAATGTCACTAGTAAAAAGATCACGTTTACATGTGTAGCGTTAACTTTTCAATGAGTTTCACAATACATATTTGATTGAGTTTTATTTTAAACAGTTTATTTTTCTTTGAATATCTACGCAGGTGGACTGGATTTGATGTTAGTGCCTGGTTTGGCATTTACAAGAGAAGGCCATAGACTCGGACGTGGAAAAGGATATTATGATGCGTATTTGGAAAAGTGCAGAAGAACTAATTCCAAAACTTTAGTCACCATTGGCCTTGCATTTAATGAACAACTTGTTGATTATATTCCAACCCATGACCATGACATTTCCGTTCAACATGTTATCTCTCCACAAGACGATCTTTAGACATAATTACGCGAGCTTTTTTGTGTGCATGACAATAGCTTATTTATTTATAACATAGTGTCAACAACAAAGAACGTTATATATTTGGCGGTAGGCCCAGAAAATATTTTTCAAATTGTGTCTTTAAAACAGCTTCAATTTCTGTATAATAACGCTGGTTTGTTTTCTTCCTGAAAAGTAAAATTGAATCTTTAAAATAAACCTTGATTTGAGCGAGGTTTAACTTTTCAGCAAACGCAAATTAATAAAATCTCGATTGGATACAAAAATCATTATAGACCTAATTTATCCATAAAAATATAACGGTTACATCATATGAATCAGTATTAATCAATGTGAAACATAGTTTCCCATGTCATCGTTTTTCATTTGATCTCACCGAATAACACTCATTCACATTCCAAATCTATTTGGATACAACAACAAATTACATCATAAATTTTATAGCTTTGACCTTACAAATGAGAGCATTACAATTACGATTATTAAATTATATTCTAAAGGTAAAACAGGTTTGAGCAAAAGTTACGTAATCAGAAATAAGACTAGAAGCAAACCTGAATACCCAGTAACATGATTACCCTATTGTAGTTTAAAATCATACTAATGTTTTGCATTTCGACTCTTTGGCAATTAAAACTATGGAGGATTTCAAGCTCAACTGCTTCCTCGATGATCTCGCACGCAAGATATGTTCCAACCAGTGCAAATCCAGAGTTCAAGTTCAGTGCTCACGTGGCTGCTAATTACTCCGGTTACGTCTCACTGTAATAATTGTTAGGCAGTCTACTTTACACGTTTACTTCTACTACTACATGTTAGCACTGATACTTTCCTTGATGCAAATATAATACACTGACAACTTTTTTTTTCATTTATTATCATTAAAGTCTGAAACTCCACTGTTCTATCTAAAACATCTCTAGCATCTTTCCACTAAAATAACTATCAGGTTTAATAGTTTGCAGGATTTTGTAAGTTTGCAGCTTTTATGTGATGCGATAATTGTTTCGCATCAGTAAGATTCAACCTTCCAGGAAGCTGTCATGCCATCCCAAGCTATTTTAATGGACTTTCATACAAAAAAAAATCTTGTCATCATCATCTTTCTATTCAGAGCTATAGTATCTGTATACGGATAGTTCCTGTAAAATGTTTTTGCGTGTTATATCGTTACGCTATAAAAAGTTGTTGGTAGGTAGACCCGAATGTCCTTCCGCGACTTTCAACCTAGTTTCGAAAATTTCGACAAGATTCTGGTCTTGAGTTTCCAAGAAGTGAGATGCTTCTATGCATTCGTTGTACTGCAACGATTGCATTTTTAGCTTTGAGCCAGCGGCGCCTTGCCACGAAGCGCTTTAATCCTGATTTGTTGATTTTTCTAGATTCATGGTTCGTCTTGAGCCAAACATGGTTCATTATTGTTGTGCTTGTCATCCTAGATCTAGTCAAAAATCGGTACAAGAAAAAGAAAAAATGTCATCAAGATAAATCCACTACAATGCCAAGCAAATTTTAAACAATTCGGAAAGCTCTACAATCAGAATCCGTTCATTTCGCTACAATCTTTTCGCTTAAAAGTTTTTTTCTTCCTAATACGTTATATTTCGTTCAGCGTGAATCATAACTTTCAATAAATTCAGCGACATTAATAATGTCAAAACAATAATTTGTCCGTAAAATGCATACGTAATCCTTGTTGAACAAATTGTAATCATTTAGGTCCTCTTGTGACTTGTGGTTTGATAATTAAAAAATCGACTAGAATCCGTAATAGGTGCAATTTAACCGTTTCTTACCACAAAGTAGTCCACAATGCATTAGGGAATTTGACTCTGCGTATGCGTAAACCCTTTTCAAGGCTTATATATGGAGTATTGTTGAAGTGCGCAACGGGATTGATCTGAGTAACAAACGGTTATCTGAAACAAAAGTGCTACTGTTCATCACATTTTTGCTGATGAGCAGTTCATCTCATCTTTACTTTTTTAACCACCCACACTATTTGCATAATACAACTCGTTTCAGCTAACCATTATCTTCTGACACATCGCAGTCTGAGGTTTCAACTTTTAAAAAAATATACGGGCTATCGCTCAACAAAGTGCAAGGAAAATTTGGTATTGCCTTCCTCTGAGATTTTTTTTCTTGTTGGGCGTGGGTGCATATCGCAGAATGTTTAACCTAATATCTTATGTTTTACTGTCGTGATTACTTGTTCAACCTCCACCATTTTCTGATTAATAACTCGTTTATGTGAGGAAGCTTAGGGTTTACCTGCCTAGGGAACGTTTCTCTTGGTTGCTGTTGACGGGCTATCACTTCAACAAGTTTGTAGCAGACGAATTAAATCTCTTGGGAGTCACAATGGACAGCACTACTTATTTTAATTTTTACGAGAACGTTTGAAATATGCTAAATCCACAGATGACCTACAATTACTCAACAACTCTACTTGGGTCTGACGCTTGAAGGGTCATAATGATCATACATGAAAAAATAGTTTTATTGGACAATACTACAAGATAAAAATTACGACGTGTTGAAAATAGATGAGAATTTTCGTCACACCCACCAAAAATGATGGATCTTCAGTTTTGCTATCTGCATCACAGTCTATTGCTCGTGAGGTTATTGAAGCAGACGAAATCGGCAAGTTCATTATGAAATAGAGCCAGGATATGAAAACCCCACCTATTTTGATCAGTACGATACGTCAATGAGTCTACAAGGAGCATTTAAAGTTACAAGACTTTACATTTATAAAAACTGTTAAATTTCATGTTTTGCCTGCAAAGGTTCAATTGCGAATCGTAAAAAAGACATTGCATTTTAATTAGCCAAGGCATTTGCAAATTATGTTGTGCAGCGACAACTTGGTTCGGAATCACGCATGACCAGTATCGGCTGTAGTGATCTGATATGCAAGCGCACGTTGCTCAGTTTCCGAGTGGAGTAGTTAACGTTAATGAACATTCTGTAAAAAATGCACAAGTACGCATTTGGCATTGAACTTGATGTGCATTTCGAGCCTTTTTATTTTTATCAAAGCAAAAAACAGACATTTAAGCGGAAACTTTTTGCTGAAAAAACGATCCTCCTAAATATTAGCAGACTTGTTTTATTTGTTATTTCTCCCAAACGCCAATTTTGGCATGGAAGACTACACAAGTTCGAAAGTACTTGATTTTGATCATACATTAAAAGTAGTGTAGCTGATGATGATACCACGACTAGGCGAGGTTTTACTCATTTTTTCAACTCTGAAAAAATTGCTATTATTTTTTATCTTTCTCATAATAATAGTCTTGGGATGACTCATTGGCAGGCTGCTGTCTTCGTGATTTTGTTTTTTCTTGAGTTTTTTTTTTTGGCAAACAAGCAATCTGCTAAATGCACTTATGACGAGAAACATCTTGAAAACTCTGAAAATATCGGGAAAATGTTCTAGTGTTTTTATGGGAAGAAGAAAACCTTCCCGTGAAAATCTTAAAAGATGAATGATGTACATTGATTGAAAAATAACAAGTTGGCGTTTGAATATGAGGACTGACATGATGGGAGGGATCCGGAATGAAAGCTCGAAACACCGTGCAAGTTCAAAGTCAAACTCATAGAAAGCATGAAACAAAAAAATGTTAAAACGCGTACAGTGTTATGGTCATACACAGAGATATTTATTTTTGGTAAATTAAATTTCGTCGAAAATAGATATGCATCGAGCACGTTTACATGAGTTACTTATTGTACTACGTACAGTTTAAAAATTCTTCCCGGATAAAATGCTCTCTTGCGCTTAATCTATAAGAATACAACAAACAACCTATATAGTACAAGTCGCATTTGAATATTCACATCGAGTTCTTAATTTACGGGAGACATGCGAGACTGGTTTACTGAAGAAGAAGAGAAAACATGGATGTAGTAAGTAGGAGTATCGTTTACAGTTTGCAAAATAAAAAGAGCTGACTATTACAAGATACAGTTTTGTGGCATGCATTTTGTGAAAAATGTGTTGTCGAGGGATTTCTTATATCAGGGAGCAGCTCTGAAACCACACTGATAATTATCGATTTTAGAACCATTAGGGCAAGGTTTGCATAACATTCAGTCAAATATGTACGCACAAAAATGAGTGGGATCGCTATGATTATTTTTTTGCTCCAAATAACACCGAAAGTCGGAACGAACGCATGCAGTATGATTTTATGTATTACGTAACAGGAATGGTGAATTCAGTGCTGAATGCTATCTCAGCTTTGGGGAAAACTCCAGAATGGTGAAAGTGTTTACTTGAAGACAACATTAAACATTACACTGAAAGGCCCCTCTCTGGTTTCATTTTGGTCAAGTACTTAAATTAAACTATTTGACTTTTCACATTTCTTACATTACTTTAGGCCAGAAATAACAGGAAATCACGTGTTTACCAGGTAATATTGACCGAAGCAAGACAAAAGTTTGCTTCTGGAAAACTGACATAGAAATAGTACATACAAATAGACAATTAAAAGCAAATCGACTTCAAGTGGACAAATACTGTTCACAAAACAATCAATTTAACAAGGTTTGATTCAATTACAAGCTTATAAATATGTGTAAAACGAACAGATTGTTAGATAAAAACTTTTTTTTTTTCTTGGAAATTGGTTCTGGTCAGGTTTTAAAATTAAATGAAGAGAAGTTTTTGTTAAAGACACTAGACATGTCATAGTACAGATTTTCAAGATTTCTATTTTTCATTCATAACGTAAAAATGGTTCAATGGTACGCATATTCTTACAGTAACAGTACTATCATTACAATGATGAGATTGTACAAAGAAGGAGAGCGAATACTTCTTTGGAGTAATTAATGCTAATTAGAAGTTCTGCTATGCGTGCAAGGTGCAGGAGAAAATAAATATATACCTACACATTGTATCTTGTTAGTTGCGAGGACAAAGAGCCCAAATAGGATATAACATTAGCACGTGTTTTTTCTTGTTTTCATTCACGACGCGTTGTTTACACCTCTTAAAAATCGGAAATGGTTTATGCCTAGACACATTAACTATGATAAGTGTAAAGTTTCACAAAAAAAAGTAACCTGTTACAATACGGTAAATGACCATTTTGTGTGCTCATGACAATTTGTATCACTAGTTATATATTTGACTGGTTATTGTGGTTGGTTGATTTGCATAGTGTCTACTGTAGTTATCTAATAAAAGTATGTAACTCAGTAATTTCTTACTCCTACGCTAATCCTTACACAATAATGAGAGACCATGGACATTCATGCCTATCCGTATTTTATATTTTTCATCGTTATAAATATGTAAATTGAGTGAATTCGCACAGAAGGTTAAAATATTGGTACTATTTGGTTTCTTAAATGTGTGGTAACGCCCCACTAATTTACTCTTTACTTATATCTCAAACTGTACCTCTCAGAAAATTTTATACCAGGTCCCAAAACAGCAACCTTATAACAATAATTAAGCTATGCAATGCTAGCAACCGTTTTCTCTTCCGAGACACGCACGGCCGAAATAGTTGATAACAAAAAAATGAAGTATTTATGCTTAGGAATCATAATTAGCTGCCTAGTTAGACTTTTGTATGAGCTCATTTGAACTCCGGGTATTTTGAATGCTCTAAATTTTTAGTAGTGGGTTGTATAGGATTTGTTTAGACTGACTGTCTCAACTGAAAGGGATTCACTGGGCATTCACAGAGACATCACTCAAGGAGTACTTTCGAATTGCATTACAGCTTCCACATTGTTTCTTCATTAGCTCAAGCTCCTCATGAAGCTGTTGAGAGAAACGTCGTATTTGGCTGACTATATTGAGTCCACACTCAATTTTACAATCCATTCCATCATGAGGATGGTTTTCATCTGGACAGTTATGGTTACAGTTCGTTCCAGCGCACGAGCTTTCATTTGAAGTGGATACTAGATTTACCCTAGCTTTGCTAGAATTTCGTTTCTCGGATACAATTCGATCAGTACTCGCTAAAGCTCTGTCATGTTTGCTATTATTATTGGTATCATGGTTTCTGACAATTTCCCCTGCTTCTTGAGAAGTCGTTACTTCAGTACAGGTTTTACTAGAATTGTTATTGCTGTCATGTTGTGTGGTATGATGATGACACGTTGAGGCAATTGTGGTAAGGGAATTTGGTGAAGTGTGCATGCTGCTTGCAGTGTTGGTCGCAGCAGCGGTCTGAGAGGTAATACAGTTAATATTATCACTATAATCTCCTGCTGCACAATTATTAACGTGAGTAATAACACCACGTGGACTATCAAATAAATAAGGGTTGTCTGTCCATCGAGACACAAATTCTTTGAGATGCTCCTTGGTTAGATCCAGACTCGGCCTTTTGTTAGTACTATGATTGTAGTTGTAATGAGGATTGAGATGATTCAGAGATGACGGTCCTGACGCCACAGACGGCGGCGGCGTCGGAGAAATATCTGAGGGAGATGAATAAACTGACGATGACCTTTCTCCAGGAGAGCTACCACAGCGACAGCCGTCACTGTCTTTGTCTACGTCAATCATGTCCTCCATCAATTTCCCGTCTGCGGACTCCACCTCGGCGAAATCCAGCTCACAGTCGATTCCGTGATCGACGATATCGGAAGTGGATACGACGGTTTTCATTTCAGGATGTTTCGCGAGTGACCTGGTTTTCACTAGCCACGGGTGTTTTAAGCAATTGCTCGCTGATAATCTTTGCCTAAATTAGAGTCACGGGTAATAGAAACAAAACAAAAAAAATCCAATGAGAACAAAAGAAAACGTTTTTAAGACTAAATTTCATTCATTCAAGCGTACAACATTTGATGTTGCAATTAGTGCAAACATTAACAAATTCTGAGGTAAAGTATAAATTACAGTCTTCTTGCTCGTTGTTACTTTAGCCCAGTGTATGTCATCACATCATGCAATGTGCAATTAGAGGGATCAAGGAAGTGAAAGCTAAAGTGCGAAGTCACGCTGAAGCTCCAATTTCAGCTATTACAACTAAACATTGCATTGATAGTATAAAAAACGACTAAAACTCGGAGTCTACGTTATTGTTGTTTAATTAAAAAGCGTGCAAGTTTTACGTTTCGTGCTTAAACTCTGAACTAACTGAAAGCAGGCTGGGACTAGGATATTTGTTAAGAAAAAGATTTAAAAACAGCCTGTGTGGTCATATAGGTTTGCTTCACAATCATTATATACATGAGCGGGGATGTAAATTCTTTCTTTGCGATTGTTTTTAAAAACCTGACATAAAATTTCAAGCTCAACCTTCTTAAGAAATTTAAAATCTATATTTTTATTGACAAATCTACATTTCGACCAGAAAGAGTTTACATAGTCTACCGAACCAAGGGGTCAAACTAAGTATTATGGCGTGCATGATTTTCTTTTGTTGGGTGGAAGCAAATAGTGCATTTTTGAAAATGGCAAATGAGTCGTCAGTGTGTGCAAATAGGATGTGATGTTTGCATAACGGTTTAATGTTTAAAAGGACGGGCGGTAACGACCACAAATTTAATTTGGAATGCATTTTTCCCTTGCAGATTGCTGTCCATAGGAGATTGCTGCAATTTTGTAAGTTCTTACATGGCGATTCGAAAAACTATATAAAATTGTCATCGTGCAAATAAAAAATACTTTCAGGGTGTTTCAAAATAGTCAAAAAAGAGGGTCTTCTTTGCGCCATAAACAGATATTAACTAGCAAAGTGAGTATAATGGCGAATGGGAGTGCAAAGCAAGATACATACATGAGTTGAGTCATAAATAATTAATTTTCAAAAAATAGAATGAGTCTTAAAACCAAAAATGAAACATACCTTTTGTCTTTGATTAACAATTTGGTTATGAAATCCTTAGCGTCCAATGAGATGTCGTCGAAACTTTCATCATCGAAGTCATACTTAGCTATAGTAACATTTGCCATAGTCTCCACGTCGCTGTCACCCATGAATGGAGATAAGCCAGACAGTAAAACATACGTGATCACTCCGATTGACCTGTGCATGGCAGTTTACCAGAACAGTTTCATTACTTGACATTAACTGCACAATTATATTTGTAGATTTTACAAGGCATATAAAAAAAAGAGTATAAATTTTCATGAGTTAGCTGCGTACCACATGTCTGTAGCGTAATCGATGTCTTCAAAGTTAACTACTTCTGGAGCAACAAACTCTGGTGTACCAAATAGAACCTAGGTGTTTACAAAATAAATAAAAATACATGCATAATGCATAAATAGTGATTTTATTACTGAGCTTTCACACAACATCCACCTTCCCACTAGTAAAATTTCATAGGTGTTCCCAATAATGAAAACTGTACTTGTGGTAGCTTTCACAGAAACATTTCTAAGTATTTTTTATATTACGCGTAATAAACAAGAATTGAAGTGCGTGCTAGGTTTAGGTTCATGTTGGGCGGAACCTTCGAAGTTCTGTCAAGATGTCTAGTTATTTATACTCCGTTTTACCTGGCCACTGCCTGTGCGACCGTCATCAATTCTGCAGCCTAGGTATCTTATTCAAAGACCACCACTGTTGCACACCATCTTCATCATTGCACCACCATATCAATCAATTTTGAATATTATTATTTCACGAGGGGATAAAACTCATCAGTACGGAACCAGTTGAAACGGTGAGTGGGGAGTAAGTATAAAAAAGTAGGATTGTGATTATGTGTTACATAAAAAGGCAATAAAAGCAGATTATTAGTTTTTTTTGCCGAGTGACAAACAAGGCTACCCACCTGCAGTTTCTTGGACGGATCGTAAAATCGAGCAAGACCAAAATCAATGATTTTGATGCGATTCCCTGTCTTGGATGTGCACATGACGTTTTCCGGTTTCATATCCAAATGAAGTATATTTTTGGAATGTATGTACTCAATTCCTTCGCAAATTTGACGAACGAAAACAGCACATGCTCGTTCCGTTAGAATGAACTCATCTTCAATAACTCGATCGAAGAGCTCTCCACCGCAGACCCTATTGGACAAGATTTCGTAAAAAAAATTCATAAATTAGTTCAGTACACCATATCATTATCCCTTTAGATTCACAGGACTTGCATAACAACAAGGCGTTGTGCTTCATAAGAGAAAGGAAAAGATTCATTTAAAATTTCGAAAAAAAACTTAGCAGAGATTACTTGCAAATACTTGAAATATTTTGTGTTCTATCCAAGTAGATTGTACATTTCAGTTGATGCAATACAAAACAAATAAACTATCGGTTTGGTCAGTGCTAAATTAAAAGATTCTTGGTAAAACTATAACTAATGGTAAACTTCTACTCATTCTGACAGCATATAATTACTGATGGGAACATTGAAAGAGAGAGCAAGAATTCAGATTCATTCAAAATTGTACATGCCAACGCAACATGATACATATTTGAGTGGCGATAATTCCCACTTTACGACTTGCAAAATGTGTTTCTGCAACTACAGTCGGGCAGTTGTTGAATGCAATGTAAAGATGAAAAAAAGTGACTCCTTTGAGATTTATAGAACTAACTCCCCAAACCATCATGAACTCGTCCAAGGAATGTTCCATATTACCAGTATATCATTACTTTTCTGCAATTTATCATATTAGTTGCTATGATTCATATGTTTCAGAATGAATGCTCAAACCATGCCAGACCGTAAACGGAACGCGTCTAAAGGATCATATTTCTTTGCGAGGGAAATGGCATGGTTTGACCCTTATCTGCTTTTCAAATAAAGTTGGCATTAAACACCGTATATTTTTATAGTGCTATTTGTATTAGACTATCCCATTAGGAGACGGCTCAAAAAGTCACCGTCCCAAAAGTATCACATATCGTAATGGCTCCACAGTAGTCAGTGGCGCATTCCAAGCAAACAAGTTCCATTCCAAATATTTCAAATGTTTCTGACCTATGCAACCACATTAAATCATAAATGGGTACGGTGCAACTCGCCAATAAATAATGTTACAATTTTCAAATTTATTCCCACGCATCTGTTCGCTACATTTGCTAGTATGCCTGTAGTCTTGTGCACTTATGCGCATTATGTTTTAGTTAATTAACTGAATATTCCGGTCTAGTTGCAGTGAAATATGCAACAATACCCAGTTACAGCAGAAACTCCCGAATTGAAAACGGTTGCTTTAGACAGCTAATTAGATGAAAATACCTTAACAATTACCTGAATATGACTGATATTGCATATTTCAGTTACAGCATAACATAAGGTCAGCCATCACCTAAGAAAGAATTGCTCAGCAATTTTAACTATGAAACTGTAAGAATTCTGAATGGATGACAGCGCTAACGGTACAAACAAACATACCCGCAATCAATTCAAACTGTAGCTGGCTTACGTAGACATGACTAGCGCAATTCAATTTCCGGAAAGTGGCAATTGGTATCAAGTGAATGGAATGTTACTCTGTCACCGTAATCCTAAACGCTTAGTACACTCAATTCATAAAAGAACACGAGCAAGGTGTTGTCCATAAAGTACGTCACCTTGATTGAAAGGTGGGTTATTTGTGAACGTTAAGGGAGTATGTCTCCATCAGCCGAACCAATGGGCGGACACGGTCAGCCAAGAGGGCTGAGCTCCACAGGCCTCCAGTCGAACCCCGCCGTCTCTCAGAGCTCCCTCAACGACCTGTTACTTCGGCTCGACCGTCTTGGCTGAACGTGTCCGCCCTTTGGGTCGGATGATGGAGACTTACTCCCATGTTTCGGGCCGTTCACAAATAACCCACCTTTAAATCAACGTCACGTTGTTTATGGATCATCCCACAATAGCAGTTGTAAAATAACTGAAGCATACGACACAGCAGTTGACAGTGAAGTCTTTGATTCAAACGTAGAATATCAAAGCTATGCGAATCCGGATCAAGCAACAACGGTAGAATCACGTTGTTTAGTTCTCTCTGTCTCTCTCTTTCATCTTTTGGTTCAACATTTTACGTGTTTGAACTGCACACAGCATAAAATTCAAATAATTCTTGTACTTTTTCCAACAAAAATATTTGTCGCCAGTTTGTCTCCTGGCAAGGTGCCCTAATACGTGGATTGAATGTTTCCACTGTCCCTAATATCTTACAAACCAGTGTTGGGTATACATGCATACCTCTCTTACCGAATATGTCGCAGATATAAATGTTCTTAACAAAGAGCTGAGCCAGGAAAATCCAAAACATTAAAATTTGTTTTGGTTGGGATTTGAAAGCAGTTCAATTCTACAAAGTGTTGTTTACACGAAGGAATGAAAATGGATTAAACTAGAATCTAATTCTACTACAATCTTTCAAGCTTTACGTGTACTAATGGTGCAATTTTCACAAGCTTCCAGATCATCCAGTAAGCCTAGATATGTATTTCAAAACTACGCTACACTTTCATTTACTTTCTCATTTTTCTCTCGAAATAACTTTGCCAGTAGCGTATTTGGTAATGCCTATCTTTTGCATTTTCATTCAAGTAGTGAGTCGTAATTCACATTCCAATCCCCAAACAACAAACATTACACATACTACTTACTTAGCTTACATTGGGACTGTTGACCGACTCAATAATGTTATCAGGTTGAAGTGGTTTTTCACGACGTACGAAAGTGAAATGAAAAGTGATCAACTTACATTTCAAGAATTAAACACATTTCCGAATGGGCCAAGTCGTCTATACAGTCGTAGAGCTGGATCACCCGAGGATGTTGAAGTTGTCTCATGATTTCCACTTCTCGGCGAACATCCCTTTTCTCGTCTTTCTTCCTCACTGTAACCACCTTGGCAGCCAGCATCAATCCTGTTTTTCGATCTTGACAGCGATAAACAAGACCAAATTTGCCCCTGTTCCAGATCAACATTCATTAAAGAATTAGCAAACTGATGGGTATTTTGTGGGTGGACAGAAGCTACACAGCGCCATACTCTTTTGATTTCCTTTAATATTTTTTTTTTCTGCGCTTAAATTTCAACTCAGCTAGATACGCACTGAGCCTAGTCATCATGCTGTTACTTGATCCAAAAATCACTATTATTTATGCCTAGGTACAAGGGTGTTACATACTTTACGGTAGACTAATGATGATGAAAAATCTTCAAAAATATATGTCACCATAATTTCCTTCGTTCTCCGCATATTTAAGTGATTCTCAGAGTTCTGTATAGCCTACAGGAATATTTCATAGCAACTTGGTGACACTTTTCCCATCTCTCTTTCGATTCCCTCATTTTTTCACATTTATAAATGTCACACAAAACTGAAAAGAGGCTCAATGTATAGCTTACAACAAAAGATGAAATGGCTGCTTTAAGGTTTTAATGTTAGAAAGATTTTTTTTTTCCGCCAGCATTAATGCCCAAGAAACAGATCAAGGGTGAAATTATGTGGTTCACAATTTGATCATGCGTTAAGTGAATTACTGCTTTGTATTCATTTTACGCGTATTTCGCCTGGTATTCAAGAACTAAGGAATAAAAAAATACCCTGCTACCACCGCCGTAAACCACACCACCAGAAGAGATGTGCAAGGGGAACTGAATTCTTTACCCATAAAAATAGGAAGAGATTTATGATGGTGTAGACAATGTAGTTTCAATTGCTCCATTTCTGTCAACTAAACTTGTCAATTTTTATACAACATCTTTTAGATTTTTTACGCGTACGACCAGCACAAAAATGTCTAACATTATTCCTTTTAGTCTATGCATAATCATTTTTTTTCTAGTTTATGCATGAGAGAGATGGGAATGCAAGGTCTTTGCTAAAAACTTGCGTAAAAAATGGTGACATACTCCTTTCTACTTCTGTTACACTACTTATTAGATTTATTCTTTTCAAATCAAAAAAATGTTCCGAGGTCAAGTGTCTGCGCAAATTGATGGTGTCTTTTGACGCTTGGCGGTGCTTGTGAAGGAATCGATTTATAGTTGATACTTACCGGCCAATTTCTTCCAAAACATCGTACGCGGTCCGAAAGTTGTCTAGTCGAATGGAAACATCTCTGTATGGAAACGGTGGTTGGCACTCTAGAAAAATTAGACAAAGGAATAGAATTACATCAGGTTTTGTCTGTATCCTTCCTGAAAACATTTCATCAAACAATTCAAGGATTCTGTACACATCACTTGATATACTTCATTTTGGTTTGAGCTTGGATTCAGTTCTCTTTAACTTTGACTTCAACCACAAATTTGTTATCTTGGCCCTTGATGAAAATCAGTTTGGTTCCATTGGAAAAGAACTCATATAAAAAGCCAATCCAAAACAGGAGTTGCAGCACGGGTTTGCACTTGGTAAACAGTCATAAAATTTTATAATAGATTTCATGAAACTGAAAACGGGTTGGCATTTGCGCATAAGAACGTAAAACACGCGAATAAAATGTTTTTGGGGAGGAGAAGTAGTAGCTAGTGAAACGTAGCGTTTAAATTCGAGGACAGACGTCATTTGTTTGAGATACCAAATCTAAATTGACTGTGGCTTTATCAAAAGGATGCAAGAAACTCTCAATATTTCTTTTTACGCCTTTTGTCGGTATCAGGTAAATTATTTTTCACATGGTGGTCCTCTTGTCAGCATGGGACTAATTTTACGGTCTACCACGGAAATTGGCAACTGTATAAAAGTTAAGATTTTTCCCGAAAAAAATACCTCGGAATTGTTTTTGTCCTCTGCTGCTCATACTGATGACATTACTTGTACTGGCGAAAATATCTTGTTGCATGCAACTGCACGGGTTTGACTTTGAAATTTAATTGACTTTCTTATCTCCCGTCAGTCTGAAGGGGATTAACTAAAGTATAGATCATTCTCGTCACCCAACATTGGATTTGCTGACATAAACCGTGCTGCATTTTTTGTTGTTAAGGTATAAATACAGAGATTATCTTAGTTGCCTGATTTTATACAGTAAATCTTTGACGCTTTTACGTCTAAAACAGAATAGTATATCATATGACAGCTTGCTTACAAGTGCAAGTTTTTATTGATTGCGAAAATGTAAATAAAAATTGTTTCTATTTCTATTGCTCCTTGAATTGACCTTCAAGTAGGAGTATCATTCAAGTTGATAGTGTTTAATTTGTGACAATGCAGTAGATACGTTGAGTTTATCAAACTGTGCCTCTCTGGCATCTACGCAGGAGCTTTCCCCTATTGCCAGATTATGCGCATTATGCATTTAATTTTACTTAAAATAAAAACCTCACCTTAACGTTGTTATTGAAACTATTCACCCTTATGAGAGTCATAAACAGTATCCACTGGGAATCCTTGAGAAATCATGCTAGGCATAGATTCTGATTGTTCAAACAATAGTTTTGCCAGTATTTTACAATGAAAGTTTCCTTTTCAAAACATTAATTAGAATCAATATACCCCTCCGCTAAAATTGATCCGATATCTTGAAAAGTAAGAACACTAAAAGTGCAATAAAATGCGAAAAATATTCATTTCATATTATAACGTATGCAGTTGAGTATCTAGGATCTACAGTGTACAGAAAGTTTAAATCGTGGTTGATGCATT
>JAAXOA010000288.1:0-27166 GCA_036561885.1 Salina celebensis
CAAAAATTAGGGTGTCACAAGTTGTCACAAATTACAACAACTTGTTTTGCACACCTATGATGTGTACTAAACTGAGTTTTTACATTTTTACATTTTCGCCACTTTTTCCATGTAAAATCCTGTAAAAACTCTGAAAATAGTTTTTCCTGGTTTAAAGACACTCCTTGATCGCAGTGCACTCTCTTACTTGTTTCATATCAGCATGTATCACCTTTCACCTTGCCACTCTCGAGTAAATCAAATTCAGCCATTTACTCCTTTTCCCACTTTCCATGAATTTTATAGCTGTTTAACATTCCCAACCGACAAACCTACTACTCAATCACTTCCTCCTAGCACTATCGATCGAAGATAGATATATCCTTTTGCCGTTTTTACTCTCATTGTTAGCCTATAAAGTAGCCAATTGTAAGATTCGATAGTATACAAAAGAAACTTGAATTGATGTAATATTTCACTTGCTGTGCTTGAAACAAATTAGTTTTCACGATTGCCACATGTTAGTTTGATAACGCAATTATGCCAATATTAATAGTCAATAGAAGGTGGACTTCAAGAATGCGAGAGATAAACTAAACAAAAACTATATTACATTGACAATGATCAGGTGAAAGTATGGAGCGGAAGAATGCTAGATTTGGCTTATCTCTTTAGGAAAAAATGAACACATCGGATTTTAATCGATATGCCACCCTTGCGTCTGACTGGATTGTTCCAGAGTTTGAAATCCTACTGGCAAAGCTTACGGGCTTACAAAACTCGTAAAACCCAAACGCCAACTGATGAGAAAACACTTTTAGACCTCAGGTGTTCCTCGGTACTCTGGATAAGTACATGCCATAAATATTAAAACTGATTTTTATTATTAAATGGTTCATTCTTTTACCGAGACTCTAGAACCAGTCAAAGTCAAGCTTGACGTCTTATGTCATACAACCAAAAAATCCTCTTCAGCATGCTCTTCTCATATCTGTCACAATTAAGTCAACACTATCAATAAAACATTGGTTTACTTTAAATTTTACCTCCTCCTATAGAGCTTGAATTCAACGAGAATTTGTTTTACTTGGTTTAGTGTGCTAACACCTTCCCTTCGTACACAACGATGTTCTCGCCATTTAAATTATTTATGAACAGCTCTTCTCCCTTCGTCTTGTGCTGGATGGTGTGCAAGAAGCATCTGAAGTGAAAGTAAAAATCTGTGCTGATCGAACCCTTTGCTACCGCTTCACGTACCACCACCAATGCTTTCTCTCTCGATCTACCAATCCAACATAAAAATTATTCCTTTATTCGTGTGATAAAAAATACTATATTGAGGCACGTCATCATATCCCCTGTCGTCACGCTCACTGACTATGAACTTGTTCCTTTTTGACACTAAGATTATTCCTACTCCCCACAAAGGTATAGGAAATACAGATATCTGTGAGCAAAGTGCGTGCAACAGAATAAAAAAGAATCTGTCTTTGTTGGCAATACCGTTTGGTGAAACTCTTTCATGTATAAATGAAATGCCAAGCAGACTACAATATTATTCTTAGTGTGCCTGAATTACAGGATTATGTGTCTCTCTTGCGAAAATAAAAATGGTGGAAAAAGCATCCACCTAGATAACAGCTTTAGTAATGTGCGTCCAAGAGGAAAAGGAGGAAGGAAGCTCGGAGAGTAAGTTGCAATGGTGGTTTTTCTGTGTGTCACAAGAAGAGCAATATAAAAGCGGTGTAGTGACAGTAAAAGTCAACTACATTCGACTGCGACACATAATGATTATCATATTATTATCTGAGTTGTATAAATCTATCCATGCATTTAGAAACAACCCACATGAATAAAAATGGCACATCATTCTCTAATGCAACTTATTTTTGTCTCTCTATCAGCTTTAGCCAGTGTAAGTCTATGTAAATGGATTAGTTTCTTCCTCCATTTCCGTAAGCTTTCCATAAAATTTCCTCTCCCTTTTTAAAGTGAAATGTCAGTCGTTGTCGTGGAAAAAAAAGTGAGACGGAAATGTTTGGAACAACAATTTGTAGTCTCATGATGCAAGTGTACGCTAAAAGAGTATAATCCTGCGGCTACAATGTAAAGTATTTTATAGCAAATTATTATTTCTTTAAGTAATTTGAACAATCCGTAAAAATTATATCCATATTTTAACTGTCCGACGCAACACTAACATTTGTGCCCTATTTAAATAGTCGATGAAACGATGACTCCTGTTAACAGGGACTTGCATTAATGAAAAACTTGATACCATAGTGTCTGCAAAAATAAAATAAAACGTGTGAATAAATCATTTCATAAAAATAACAAATGAATTGTTTTGCTTACTGGTCATATTTCAAAAACAGTTCGATCCAGAAATGACTGAATAATATCCAAACCAATCGAAAATCGTTTTATAGGAAGGACGTCCTAAGTGGGTTGAAGGGATCAGAGAAAGTTAGACCTAAAACACAAAGTGTTTGATTCATATCAAATCCATTATAATTAAAAATTTTAACGCAGATGAAATTTTTAAAAAAAGGTATACATAAACAAAATCATACAATCGCATAGAACAGACTGAGCGTAACAGGACTACAGATATGGTTTGATTCGCCTGAAGAAAAAAAATCATGTAATTCACAATTAAAGAATAAGAACATTATGCTTTTCCTCGAATTGTTTTGTCATTAGTCATAATAGTGTGGCCATAAAATAAAACATCATCAGGTTCTGGTTTAAATGTGTGACTGCATGTGCAACTGCAACTCCGTTTGTAGGTGGTGTTGAAACTCAGGGTTGAAAGGTTATCATCCATTCCGAAAAATGTTGCTTATTCATTCAAATCCTGATGTACTCGACTCTATGCCTTGTGGACTTCGCACATTTCAGTAGTTAAACAGCGGAGATTGAGTAGCTTGAGTAGGAGATTCCAGTTTTCCAGTTGGTTACCTCTTGTATACTTGCGTTACATATACATTCCAATGCTTTTTTTGATAACCATTATATATGTACATGTGATTCATGTCATAGACTTTAAAAAAGTACATATTCAATGTTGATTTAATAAGGGAAACAAAAATTGTCCTGTGGTGTGTAAATGTAACAGCAACATCTAAAGATTTTAACTTGTCGATTAGTAGGTTTCACTATGCGCTGCAAGGTGTGGCAAAATTACGCAACTAGATCATAAGCTCAAAAATTGCATGTTGTTTTTGCGAATTCTTCGAGAATACAAAAATATGAAAATTCAAAACGATGCATTGCAGGTATTTCAGTGTTTTCATGACTATTACAGGTTCAGTGCAAAATGACAGAAAATTGCAAGGAAGATTATTGCACATCACATATCACTAATGCTTAATTTGATTGTTCCTGTTTTCGTTACCTTCCCTCAGAGAATTTTCCCTTTAGAATTGTCACAGCTTTGAACAACGAAGTTTACCCGGAGTTTACTGCAGAATACCAAGCATTTTCATGCTTTATTGCTCCCATTTGTTTTTGTTGAAAACAAAGTACCCAGTTTGCAAAGAAGAAAGAAACATCTTTCAAGGCCACTGGTTGTGTAAAGGTACCAAGAGTGTGCTTCAGCCACTCTGCAATAAAAGACATTCTTTTGGAAGCATTAAAAATTAAAAGGTTTTTCAAACACCTAACCGACCTTCTGTTTGACGGGCAACTTGGCCATTTTGTATAAATGGGAAACGACCTGATTACCTACATTTAAATCGGAAAAGGTGACACTACGCTTGTTGGAAGGAGGAACTCTGGTTAGACATCCCAGCATAATGTTGAGAGGGATATCTCTCCTCTTTACTAATTGTAAATAGTTTGGTCACATTTTCCAACTGCGCTAGGTAGACAGACCACTACCAGAAGAAGAGTGTCCTCGAGGAATCCCCAAACCTGTGTTTATACCCCATCTCACACTCTCCTTTTCTAATCTGCTCACAACGTTTTCAAGTTGTCTTGCACTGTTTCAAGTTTTTCCACATTATACACTTGGCCGTCCTTAATTTGCATTCTCTCACAGTATCATGGATATTATCATTCCTATCATTCCAAATGCAAAAGATATATGACTGGGAACCTATCAACAGCACAAATGAATGATGATACGGGTATTTTGGAGAACAGTTTAGGGTCCGCTATCGGTGATACGTAGTGTCCTTGCGAAAAAGTACTTACGCTATGGCTTTTGGTTGTTTGGTGATGGTTCACTGCATTAAAATGATGGCAATACTTTACTCGCTAATGCCTCGATACAAAAGCCCTTGGTCTATGTAACAATCAACATGGTTACCTCCTTCTCCCCCCTTTGGTGACAGATAACTAGTACAAGAAAAACGGCAAAAGATCCCGTATTTTCACATGAATGGGTTTTTTTGTTNTCAACATGGTTACCTCCTTCTCCCCCCTTTGGTGACAGATAACTAGTACAAGAAAAACGGCAAAAGATCCCGTATTTTCACATGAATGGGTTTTTTTGTTACCTCGAAACCAGGAGAAAGTGTGAAGCCAATAGAGTACCGAGAAAATCATTGGGAGCAAGGATGGTTGCATGCATGCTTGCCTCTTCTCCCTTCAAGTGCAAACTTTTAGATGCGGGCAAAAAACCGGTGACAGCAGCAGAGCCGTTGCTTCTAAACGCTGGTATAAAATGGTCTATCATTGTGGTATTGCATTATGATCGGGGCTGCCACATGGTTCTACTTTGCTTGGACACCTCTTGCAAGATATTACTGGAGAGAGTGATGACGACAATAAAGATGATGACTCTCTACCAGACCTGCATTTTTCAGCTATATGCTGTCGTCAGTAGGTGTAGTGGTTAGACTTTGCCACATCTCTTACCATCCTGATTTAATCTCGGTAAAACGCATTCCTCAATATGGCTATAATGGACGAAGGAAAAAAAACTCATCACGTAACTTGGAAACAGTGACTTTCACCATTACTGAAACAGTTGGCTAAAAAAAGCTGGGATTTGTGTATTTAACACATAGATAAGAACACTTGAAAGAGCTTCATCCAATTCTTTTTGTCAATCTACAACGGAGACAACCCTTTTGAGCAGTTGTTTGCTTTACCTGCTGAAACATATTTCACACGGATATGTAAACACTCACGAACAGCTCAATTTTCAAGAACAAAGTAGTTGTAGTACAGGTGTGAAGGGTGCTTTAGTGTTACACTATTTGCTAGCTGCTTGTCCAGCTACTCACATCCACTTTCGCACGTTGTAACACTTTTTCTGTCCGCACAATTTTTACTTTTTGCAAGGGTGCTAAACGATGCAAACTTTGAACAGTAGCGGAACTTCTGTTGTAGCTTAATTCTAATGTAAAATATCTACAGTTTTATGCTGTATACTTGATTGGCCAATTTGGCGGATTGTATGTATACGCATCGGATGCTTGCAAGCTGGCGGATGACCATGAAACAATATAATTATTACACGTCTATAAAAACTTATCTAATCTATGGAACAATCTGGAGGAGGCGATACTCTAACGGTGTGTTCCACTAGTTTGACTCGTCTCCTCACGGTGCTGGCAAGTGACCACTTTACGCCTTTCTTCGTATTACATGGAGACCACGTTGGCTTTTTCTCTTGATGCACATAACTGTCTGCGTACTCTGAAGCTAAAAATACCTATCTCTTTGGTTATTGGAAAAAATACTGAAGCTTTCCTCTGCTTTTAATTTAGATTCTGGACGAAGAAAAGTGTTTATTGCCAAGAGACGACGAAAGTACCTGAACCAATAGACGAGTTATCCGGAAATTTCTCCTTCAGTTGGAACAATGGCAGATGCTTTTATCCTGACAAGTGAAAGGAAAAGTATTCCTCGTCTCCTTTCCATCATCATAAGCAACAGCTGCACTATTAAAGGATTCTTTTTGTCCCTTTTTTCTTCGCTTCATCCTTCTTTGAGTTATTGAGAATAGTGATAGCAAATCCCAAGAGAAATTAGAAAGAAAAGTCAATATTTACGTTCTCTGTGAAAAAAAATGCAGATATTTAGCGTCTTTTTGCCTGTTTAGATAAATATTCACGTTTTTATAATATCTTTTTTTGCAACAATGCCTAGTCAAAAACATTAGCAAAATTAGACAACTTTTTTTTTTGCTATTATATGATTTTATACATCGGTTTTATAGTAATGCAAAACGTAAACTATTTAAATTCCTAAGAACATTTCTCTCTGAATCACACACCAGCTAAAGTGTTTCTGTACGTCGATTAAAATGCTGGCTAGCGTAAGAGAAAAATAGTTTTAAAATGTGTTTGAATTCAGGAGCGAAGTTTTTTTTGCGATTTTCTTACCATGTTTCGGCTGTAAGTTTTGCAGAAAATTGGCAAGCTCAAAGTCTTGTCACGATTAACATGTAAAATGTGCTAAATCCATTAAACCGTAATTTTTACACCACAGTAATTGTTCCCAACAAAAGTTTTTTTTAGGTGAGAGTTTATATTCCTATAGCGACAAGGGATGGAAACAATTGGCAGCAGTTTCACTTGGAAACTATGTTCATGGTGTGACTTTTTCGCTATCAAGGCGTACTTTTAATCCCTTCTTAAGGAATTTGTGCACGAGAAAAACTAGTTTTCCTCCGACTTGGAAGGCATAAAAAAATCTCCAAGAAAGGAACATGCACGACTGCAGCAGTACTAGGCAAAAATGGAAGGATTACCCGCAATTATTTCCTATTTTTGACCTGAAGCAGAGAAATGGGAAGAATGTAAAAAATGCGACAAAAATTTATAATCAGGAGGAGTTCTTAAGTATGTTACACAACACTAGGTAAACAACAGTTGGATACGAAGTTTTGGAGTTACTCGTGAAATTAATACATGTATTTGTAAATCGTTTACACGAATTAAAGTTTAAAAATAATATGCATGAAAGGTGTTCAATTTTATGTCCCTTAGTATGTTCTTATTTGCTCGACTCAAATTAAAATTCTTTTAAAATTGGAACCGCTCGGCCATGTATAAAATGGACAAAAGAACAAGTTGTAATGCAGATCTCGTGTACTGGATACTGGTAGAAAGCAAATGACAAATTATGTGAATATTCTGAATGAAAAGCGTGCTATGCTGATTCAATGGTTTTGCCTTTTACAGGCCGTTATAGAACGAAAATTTGTTGGTTTACATAACTGCTTTTCAGGGTTTCTTTCAATCTAGGTACTAATACTTAATTACTACACAAGCCTGTGCACATTATTTGCGTGTTTAGTGTCAAACATCGTTTTTGACCTGGTAAAGTAAGAACTCAATGTCCACATGTATTACAAAGAATGAATCCGTCGTTGTCCATAGTTGAGTAGAGGAATCGGATGTTCTTGTCGGAATGGATGAAAGCTTTGCATTATATTCTTATATAATCAAGCACGCGAATAATTTCTGAATGCAGAGTTGATGAAACTACACAAAGATATAATCATCTAAGCGTCGATGTTCATTATATAATTTCTGAGTAAAACATAAAGTTTCTTTTGCCCTCGAAAACAAAACCTAAGAATAGATATTGTTTGGAAAAGTTTTAACAGTTTAACCGTCAACAATGATGACGAGGTTTTGAAATTCGCAAGCTTGCAACCACCCTGAAAACAATAGATCCAGATTTCAGGACAGGATTTATGAAGAAACGTTTTGTACAATAGCCGAATTCGTAACTGTGATATCTTATGAATTACCCACGTTTTAAATTGCTACTGACAGATTGCTGCAGTTTGTTGATGTATCCATCCAACGGCAACATTTATGGAATAATAATAACAAGAAGAGAAAAAAATAAGGGCCATATAATATTCTAAACTGTCTTTAGTATTATATCCCTCCACCTCAAGAATCATCAACACGACGATATACCGACCTACTTTATTTTTTCCTCACATGCTCTCAATTCGTTTTCTTTCCTTTCTTCCACTTTCTCGCTTACTTTCTTTTTCACCAGTGAAAGCAATTGTCGTAAATCGCGCATCTAAACCTTTCCCTTTTTTGTCTTGTTGCGAAAAAAATACGATTACATATATTTTTGTGAATCTGCTTTTGTAAGTCAGTAGGGGCAAAACACAGATAAACTATGCCTTTCCTGCTGCAGTTGGCATGACACAGGGTGAAAAACTTCAACTTTTTTTTTTCCTTTTCTTATCATGTACACGTGAGAAAAACAGTGGAATAACACAACAAAAGTCAATATTTTTGCATTATGTACTACTACGTTTACGACTACATGCAATAAACAGAAAAAGAAGGGAAAACGTGTTCAAGGGAATACTTCATGGGAGTATGTGCTACCCATATTTTTTATTTTGTCTGTCTATCTGCTCATACATTGGACACACACGTTCCTCCACAACTCTACTTTCATTTTTTGCAAACAATTCTGTACAACACTTCCCTGTTCTTTTGACGTCTAGTGTTGTTCTAGTCATTTGATTTCCTAGACTGAACATGATTTTATTCGATTTTGTTGTTGTTGTTTTCCCGAATATAAAAAGATCAGGTGCAAAATGGCGAAAACCTTTTGTCGAAGAAAATCTGCGGCCAATCCTCCTCTAAAACTTTCTCCACACGCATTATTTTTCTATCACTCGTACTTTTAAGAATTTTTCCACCGCTGCCAAAGAATATTGGTTTAAAGTTTTTATTTTCTACTGACTTTCAACCAAGTGTATATTTTTTTTTTGCAAAAAAAAAATCAGCTTATTATCACGTGCCTTACTTTCGAGCTTTCTCCGGTTGGAATTCAAGTCATGATTTTTTTTTCTCTAAAAAAAAAAACTTTTCCTCCTTGCCACATACTGTATAAGTACATTTACTCGCAGCTAGTGTATTTTCTTTTAAAAATGGAAATAGCCAATGTGGTAATGTTAAAGTTTGTGTGTGTGGGTCGCAAGTGAATTCTTGACATATCATTACTATCAACTTTACACATGTAAATACATACATTGTAAAGAGAAATGTTGCTTCTGTAGTCAAAGAGTCACTCGAGAAAAACCCGTCTTTGTGCACGTTTTACAAGTGCCAATTTTTTTCTCGAGTGCTAGCCTCCGACCGACGAAAAAATGTTTGTCATGTGAAAACGAGAAAAAAATGTTACATTTCATCTACATTTTCGGAACTTGTTAGATTTCAAGGATGTCCCGACCGCAATGTGAAAATAAAATTCTAATGTGATTTCGATTTAAGAATATAAAAAAAATTGGCAATGCAGATGTACAAAAAAACTCGTGTCTAAATTGGAAACGTAGTGGTTGGCCGTGGTTGTAGCGGGGTTTTTCCTCAAGAGAAGGGAAGAACTGCAGAAAGATTGAATTACTACGTATAGAATGGAGAAATCAAGTGGTATAGTATTAATTCAGAAGCAATCATATTTTTGTCGGTACGAGGTTTATTGTGAAATCGACATCTTATTTTCTGTAACAATCACAATAGTTATTGGCTTAGGAAGAGGTGACGAGGCTCTAATCTAATTTCGACTTTCATTTCCGTCTCTGAGCTTTTGTTATTCAAATGCGTTTAAGGAGATTCTCGGAATGGTATAAATCCAATAAAACACAAAAATTTAAGCTTACAGGGAAAAGGTGTCCTGCCAGTTCCATGCTTATATGCTTGTATTTCAATCATTTTTATATAACTAATCTCGTACCATAGAATTTTGTATGGAAAAATATCTTTCATTGGAAGTCTGTGTCGACTTGTCGAGGAAAAAAATATAAATCGATTATGTGTAAAATAATCTGTGTAATTTAGTAGTTTATACGTCCATTTTATTGCCGAATATTTAGGGTAACAACTGCAATAAAATGCAATGCTCCGTATAACTCACACTGGCTGGCATATCGAAACATCTATCTGGAACTATTTTCTTTTTATTTCCATTTTGTTATTTCTCAAATTACCCAGCTATTCAATGCCTTTGTAAAGTATTTTGTTACTATGATGTACAAGCTATCATTCCAATATTTTTCATAATATGAAGTATTTGTCGTTTCTATGCATGCCACATTTTTTCCCCAGAATCGATTGCACAACACCCACACGATCTCTTGGGATAAAATGCGTAGAAAACAGTGAAAGAGGATTATGTAAAACAGCGCACATCGTCTTTCCTAAAAACCTTGCTCATTTTTTATTGTATCGTCACACTGCACATTTTTTTTCGATTTAATATTTCTATCAAGGAGCAAGTAAGCTTTGGGATATGCTAAGTGAGGTTTATCCTATGGAAGAATATACAATCGAAACCACAATCCTTTTACTTTCTACTCTTGCATTACAAGCCACACTTTTAGAATTCCCCTCGTATCAAATGCACAAAACTAACACATTTAAACTTTTTTGTTTGGAAAAGAAACTGCGGCATATTGGCGGCTGGTAAACTGCCTAAATGCGGAAGTCATATTAAACACAACCTAAAATAGTTTCTAGAGCGTTATTACCCTCAAAATAAAAAGTAACACCACCACTTATAAGTGTGTGTACATTCAATAAAAAATAATGAATATGGAAGCGCAAGGAGATAATGGATCTATCTATTACACTTGTACTCTCTGCAATAAGCAACCGGAACAGAAAATGGTTCCATATTATTCTGATTCCGCTTGATGCTTTATGACTATCCATTTCTTGTCGGAAAAAAGCTACAGAGTTTTAAAGTAATGTCGGGAAAATTGTTTTTATGATGTGATATACTATCTCTTGATCCATTCTTTTCGGAGAAAGCGGCCCAGTCTTTTGTACGGTTGCGGAGTGCGGTGTAAAATTTGTTCCAATCTGATTGTAAAGAAGAGAATAACGATCGACGGGAATTGTTTAGGTACACTGTTTTCGTGTAGATATATCCGGATTAGAGATGCATTAAGATACTTATGTCATGACTCACGACAATATTGCATGTAAACAGCAATAAAAAACGGGGAAAGAGCAATGGCAATGAAATATTTTATTTGATGAATCTTTCACTTCTGTACGACCGTGTTTATCATTTGACTTTTCAGCTCGGCGCTTCTATGGAAATGCTTCAATATTATTTTATGATGCAGTTTTGTGCTATAACTTACCAAATGGTCTAGGTGGCGAATAATTTTTTACCAGAAACGACTACGATTGTGGCACTATTCATGCCGGCAATGGAACATTGCATTGCCAAAATAGCGTTGAATGGTTATGAGTGTGCTTAGGGCATTGGCAAACTGATCGGCTAGTTAGCAGGTTATTAAGCATACATATTTCAAAGCTATGCTTTTTACGGCTACGTATGTATTATGGCCATTGGTATCCCAGCTTTCCGATTAAAGGGAGCTTTGTTGATGTTTGACAGTTCCGATGCGTCCAGCAAATGACATTTACTTCTGCACCTACATCCGTATGGCAATCGAATTTATATTATTGAGACCCTCCAAAAGACTTGTTTGTTTAGGTGCCCCACCAGTCTTCAAACTTGGTACCAGAGGTCGCATCCATGTTTGTGGTAAAATGATGGCGATAAACTAAGAAAATAGATCAACGCCAATTTTTTCTCTAGGTGAGGTGTCGAAGCCTACCAATCACACTTGATGTTTAATGTAACCGGGTACTTCTTTCATCACCTTGAGTTGCTATTGTGTAGGCTTTACATTCCAGCAAAATGCATGACATCTATAAATTTCGCACTGGATAAATGCTAGGGTTGCAACGGACTATTGCTCCAGCATGTTCATCTTTCTATTGGTCTATCCATTTGCAACTGGTTCTCTTAGAGACTTTCGTATTATTGTGTTTTAGATTATTTTGTTGTTGAAAAGGAAGCGGATCATGGGATATCCCAGATATCTGCATTGGAACTGAAACGCACAAACCGTTTATACTGCCTTGATGAGAATGATGAAGTGAATTGCCAAGAATAGAAAGCTTGTAATGTGTACATAAATACTAGACAAAAATTATTTCTAAATGTCATTTTGACATTTATTTGTACGAATGGCATTGTTTAGAAGAGTGGAAAAAGTTCTATGGATGGCTACTAGGGTCACATGCTCTCGGTCAATTGCATATAAATCCAAGCTAGAACCAGCTTGGCAGAATCTATAGCCGTTCGCTTTCTTTTATTTGGATGTTGAATAAAAAATTTAATATTGATGGCTTTCGATATTATTGGAAGAACACTTTAACGGCCGAAATCCTTCTTCATCGAAATACTTACAAACGGTCGTTTTATTTTTGTAGGCCGCCTCCAAGAAATGCTCTCATAGGTGACATTAGAAACCTCAAACAAAAAAAGATTTTTTGTTGGTTTCAGCATGGAAAAATGTAATGAGGTATTCATATTTTTACTTTCACTGGTAAATGTTTCTCAGCTTTGGACGTGAAAAAAGTATTTGAGCTCTGCAAATATCGTTTGGTGTGTCTCACTTTCTGCGACTTAACAACCAGCTTCAAGTGAAGTGTGTTACACGTTCTACGGCATCATGAAATTGTGAATGGTTGGGCTAGAAAGCAAAGAAATTGGCCACTTGACAGCACTAGATAATATCAAGTGACAGGGAACATCAGTAGTGGCAGGTAGATCGCAACTAGTACAACTTTTAGTTTTGATTCCTTTCTCTCAACTCTTGACAAAGTTTTTCTTCCTGGTGGGAAAAAGTATAACGAAAGAAAAATATTATAGCGATGCCGATGACCATAAAAGTCTGCTAAAAATGATACATGAATGGGCGTATATATTAAAAGTGGCTGGAGAACTAGACACAAGGAGATAGAATGAAGTCAAAATTATATTTGGGGTTTCCTATCTACTCTAACCGAACCGTGTAAATCTTTTTTTTTTTTTTTTGCATCATCATTTTAAGGGGAAAAAAGTGGAACAGTTGCAGAAGGTAAAAGCGATAGACGGATGCACCACCTGCTACGATTTCTCCTTTTTCAGGCTGTTTTTTACTCTTCTGATAGGATAGAACCATAACTTTTATTGGAATTCTTTAGCTGAAAAGATGATGAGCAGAAACACACGTCACATGGAGAGGAAAAGGGAAAATACAAGATTAAAATGGTTGTAAGCTTCTTCGGTTCGATATACGTATATGTATTGGGGAATTTGGTAACTGTTACATAATAGCTCGGAAAAAATGTCAGTCGACCCTGCCTTGTCAGTGTAACGAGTATCAGGGGTAATGTGAGAAAAGGGAGGAATCGTTTTTAGCTTATGGAACAAACAAATTTCATTACTTTCCTGTTGAAAACGAAATCTCGCCCTAGATATGAAAACCATGACTAACAGAGTCTGCGAAACTAATTGATATAGTGAAAGTATGTAGGAATAATTTGTAATATGGCAATGTTTGGCTTACTCCCGAATATAAATCAATATCTGAGTATACACATCCAGTTGTGATTCACATGAAAGCTTTCTTCCTCACAAGATTTTTAAAGCATGCATGAAATCTACAGGATTTTTTGATGTAATGACCTTCCACTATAATATTATGACTCTAGTTTTTCCACTGAGGAAACAAAACCAAAACTTTTCCTTTTCAAAATCTTCTGCACTCCATACGGACCTTTTTTTATTCTAACATACGCTTCCGCTTTGATCCCTAAAAAAATTTTGGGTATAATTTTATTTAATGGAAAACGGCCCAGATCAAGCACTATCATCATCATGCTCCCGTTCTAGGTTGATGTCGTACTTTGATGATCATCGTTGATGTTTTTCAGAGTCCTTGCAGCTGGTTCATCTCACTCAGGCTGAGATTACACATTCTATTATTTGCCCAGCCCTTCACCAGTTGACAAGCCTTAGCCTGTTTTGGAAAAGCGGCAAAAAGGAAAGGCTTGCATTTTTAAAGAACCGGAACATCATTCAAAACGATAGGGGACCAACATCAAACCCCACAGAAAAGATTCAGTGAAAGTATACTATGAAAAAAAATAAATGCAAACAAAAGATCGACAAGCGTCAAGATTTTCTCCTTATCCTTATTCTTCTATTACTCTTCCTGTTGAAAATGTAGCCGTCGTTGTTTTGACACTAGCCTTGTTTGTCTGGAAACTCTCATTTTCTCCCATGTGCATTTCCACAAAATAGGTTTGCAAACCCGGTCGATCAGCGCTTAAATCCATTTCTTGTTCTTTTGAGAAAAGAATAGAGAATTCGGCTACCTTCCTGGAAATCAACCTTTATGCATGACAACATAGGCACACACTCATGATCATACGTGTTCAGCTCATCTTCTCATTTTTGTATTATTTTCTTTACCAACAGCTTCTTGAATGTGGCAAGGATGAATATGATATGCAAAAAAAGAATAACCCATAACAGTGGGCATAATAATACTCTTGCCAAGTCAATAGAGAGTTACGACAAGACCGCATGCAGCTTTTGAAATGTTTTCCTGAATAAAAATAGGAGAAAAGGAAGAATATGTTGAAATCAAACAAGTTTACACCGTTATCCTTGTCTAAAAACACATTCTTCTGTTGGAGAATAAAGAACCCAGAAAAATAATCTGAAATCCGTCAGTTTTTTTTTGTGAGATGCCCGGAAAAATATAAACACGATTGCTTGCTGGGAATAAATGGAGGATAAATTTTATATTTAAATAGTTTCAAACAGCATATTATAATACGATTCGACTTGTTTTCTTCACGTTTCACAGAATAGACAAACGCAAAAAGTGGCAACGTTGGACTGTATTAATAGCCGTATTTTATAAATAAAAACATATTTGTAAACCTTTTTTCAAGTAAATATTTTTACTGAAACTTGTCTTTCTTAACACGGCTGTCTGCCTTTTTCTCATGCTTTCTCCATTCGTCCATTCCTGGTGTCTCTACGTATGCATGTATTATGGCTGATGTTACACGCTAAAAATGGCTTTCCAGTAGATACATTTTCTTTCTCCAGATATTTTATTTTGCTCAACCATTCAGTGGCGCAATATCAATATTGTACATGATGACGGTATGAATGTTGTCTTGATGGGAGGACATAACCTTGTATTTTCACCCAAGAAAAAAACCAATACTTCGGTGATTTTTGCCTTGTGTGTAGTGTTGTTAGACAACTATCAAATGCCATCAGTGAGCTACCACCAGATAACGTACATTACACGGAACAATGATTATTACTTTTGGTAGCAATTTCGTATAGGATTGGAACATTAGAAAGGGAGTCATGAAAGTGGTGCATATCGAAGAGATTTATTCTGTGATAACGTTAGCATCACAAATATATATTTTTTAAATCCAGGTTCATGTGTTTTTGCCCGGCTACAACAAGGTAAATAAGAAACGCTGCAGTTACACAAATCCAACAAAGCAGCAACGTTTTACACATAAGACAGACAGACAAACGACAAGCTTGAACGTTCATAGTGGTTGAATGTATGTGAAGATGCTACATGGACTATTTATTGTTTTTTCTTGCCCATTTATTCATCGAAGTTTCACTGCAGGAGTATTAACTGTAGAAACAAAGCTACTGTGAAAAATCGTAGGGAGCTATGTCTTCTCCTGAATAGTTTACATTCCGAGTATATTAATGAAAGGAGATTGGGATGATAAGAGTTGTTGGACAAAAAAAATCGCTTGCTCCTGGCAGTGTAGTACTTTGTGTGCGTGTATGGTAGCGGATACTTGAAAAAGTAGCAATATTAAGTGTCCTTTGCAGTGTCGTCTTTCGGGTATACCCTTTCCGCTATTTTTATACTTGATCCATTCCAATCAAATTAATGTTCTTGAAATCAAGAGAATTAGTTAGAGGATTTGAACAACACTATAACCTCTAATGGGGTTTTATGTCGACGGACTGTGACCTCTATAAGCACTGGAAGAGGCTTTAGAATACCTTCTAACTTTGTCTAGTTTCTTCACAAAGGCAATAGGAATTTTATAAAGAATAAGAGCACGCACGTGTGCCAGATCGGGATTTTTTGTTGTAAATTCTTTATTGAATCCAAGTCACCAAATGAAAAAAGGTTTTAAAGAAAATGACGAAAAGAGAGTATAATATTAAAAAGAAGTGTAGGAATGTGAGAGAGTATTTAGCACAATGCTATACGAAACATTGTGTATTACATTTTATGCGTCATGGGACAAAGGAAAGTAGGTACATATTTTTTTCGCAGCCTCTCAATTTTTACAGCAGTATCAAAGGTTTAGCTGTTATTCATGTATGAGGAAAATCCTCATTTTATTATGTACCAATGCTGCATCTAAAAATGTGACTCTCTGCAAAATAATGTAGACAATGTTGAGCTCAAGTTTTAAGCATTCATGTCACCAATTCTTTTATAAAAGCAACAATATGTAGAACACCAGCCGTGCACATTTTGTGCTTGCTATTTGAAAAAAAAAACAAATGGAAATAGGCAGTATTCAAAATGGGGATCGAGTGCTAACTGCTAGTCAGTACAGTCATGATGGCAAAGGGTGATAATGACATTAATACTGCAGTTTCGTAAAGAGTTGAATGGAGGCAACGCATAGAAAGGAAATGTGCAAATATTGTATTCCAATCAAAACAAATGTCGTTTTATTCTAACTAAAGTTCCGAGAAATTGCTGAAAAGGAGCCCGCGACTGATCAGAATTCTTATGAATCTCTTTTTTCTCTCTTTTTCCGTTTCTAATTTAATCGAAGAAAAAAAAACGAGTAAGAATTTTTCGGTAAAAGCAGGGAACCGAGTAGAAAAACCCGTCATTTCCCACTGTTCAAGGCAGGTGGTGTTTAGGCACGTAGCTTCAAGGAGAAAGTCAAACAGACTTGGAATGAGTTTTTCCTCTAACATTTTGTCACAATTAGCCCATCAATCTTACTTTGCATACAAACATCCAAAAAAGAGGCTGGACAGACAGACAAAGTAATTAGAATCAAGAAACAAGCTAATCAGACAGAGTAGCTAGTACAATTAAAAGAATTATGTAGTATTCACATGCGGCGAGCTCACAAATTCCATGTTAACTTTTTTTCCAACAGGCATGAGCCTACTAAAGTTCGCTTTAGCTCATTTGTAAGAAAAGCGTTTGCATAAGATGGAAAAGTTGTCTTAACACTGACTCTGTTGTACCAGTGAGCATCAACTTTGTGAGTCTTCCATTCTCACAATATTAACATTCTCGGTTGGTTACCGTTAAATTACGTGTAATAAAAGCAATAGCGGTAAAGCAATGCACTACGCCCATAATCATCATCGTCCTCATACACGCTTTTAATAAAACCCCAAACTACCGAAAAAAGAAATTCTATCAGTGTAATATTCCCTAGCATGAAACATCTCTGCATACATGTATAGCTTTTCTGCAACCGCTCTACATTGCGAATTTAGATTTGCTCATTTTTTGCTCCTCTTTTTTCTCCTCCAAAGTAGAAGAGCGATGATGGTAATGTGATGATAATGATGATGCCACTGCTACCGCTGCTACCTACTATCCCCAAAAAATGTTACCCCTTTCTCGAGTACCCTAGGAATAATGAGGCTAAGTCTAAAATCACCATCAGACATGCACGTTTTCCATCTGTTTTTTTTCAACATGAATACATGACTCTTGTTGTTGTTAAGTTTGGGCCGTTGAACTTCCGTCTGTACTGTTTTTCTCGAACTTTTTAATATACGAACAAGTAGAGAACCAGCTGCACTGTGTAATAATAAGACTTCTTACGTTACTCTTTTATCTCTCTCTTTTTTTCTCTTCGATGAAAGTTGGTGAACCCTTAGAAGGAACATCAAAACCGAAGGAATTCTGGTAGCGGAAGCTGACACGGAGTTAAGGTATCCATGAAAAGACCTGTTTAGATAGCTGTTAGCATGCAATAATAATGAGAACGGCGTTTTGGGTTCACTAAACAAACTTTTTCGTCTGTAACTATCCAAACTTGTAGAAAATTTCTTTGTCCTAAACTGTTGTCACCGGAGTAAGAAGTGAGTCCTTGAATTAACAAAAAAAATAGAGACGGACAGAACAACAATAATTAGCTAGAGAAGCTGGGAAGAGTGAAAGCACAACTTGAGATAATGGTTTAATAGCACAAAATGCTTGTATAGTTGGTAGTGGGTGCAAAGTGGCAATAATGAATCTTTTACTATACTGCGGTACGGCTGATTTCTCCCAAGTATATCTTCTTTTTCATGAACAATGTGTGCGGTTTTTTTCCTTCTCTTGTGTGTACTAGCTACATTGCTAAAACTTGAGAGAGAGAAAAAGTTCTGCAGGAACAGCTAAAATAGAACTGTTTTAGAAGAAGCGCACACAAAAAATTTAAAAGTCTATTTCAGTTTAATCCTAGAATGTTTATTCAAAAGAAACGAGGGGGTTTTTAGCTTGGGAAAAAGTTGGTGAAAGTTTACAGTAGTAAAACTATTTTGTGAATGACTTAAACCTATTTCTCAACATATAGACGAAGAGAATTTTGATCTGAAAGTCAGGCGTATAAAGACTAAGAAAAAAAAAGTAGAAGAGGATGTGCTTCACTGACTTTTGTCTTGTTGTTTGAGTGAGTGTGCATTGCGAGAAGTTTTTAACGTTGGGTTCTCAAGAAAACTAGAAAATGTTCTTGGACAGTATCAGTGTTGTTTTTTTTTTTTTGGGCAGGACTTCAAACAGAAATCGTGAGTTGTCTTGAGAGTCAACAAAATAACAAGGGGCTATCTCTAGATCAGCGTTTGTACAGTACCTACCATTTCCTTTTCCTGTGAATCAACTGGGCAAGAGATAAGAAAGGTACAAATGAAATCTCGTTTGGCAATAATTCATTTGATCCGAGAGAAATTAGGTGGTTTTTTGTGTCTGTGGTTTTGTCGACAGCTTTTTTTATCGATCTAATCAAATAGTTTAAATGGCAACCACGCCAAATTCTCACGTGATTTTGATCCAAAGGAATTTTATTGTGGGTTTTCCAAAAGTATGTTTTTTGTTCTCTTTGGATCTCACGTCTAACACTTGATTTACCACAAACTTCTTTGGCAGAAAAGTGTGTACATTCTTTCGGCAAACAGTCTTGACAGGTTTATGATTGATTACATAGAGTAACCTCTGTGGATGACATAGCATGATACGTTCAGCTTAGCAAAATCAAGTTCCAACAACTGCTCATTAAGGAATAAATTCACCATGTAACTAAGTAATATGCTGTGTAAAGTGTAAATGCAAATTTAAATGCAGAAAATGCTCGTTTTTGATGCTTATGCAAAACTAAAGCCAAGCTTTGATTCAGGGTTTGCGGTCTATTTCTATTTTGTTGTACTTGTTGCGACAAATACAAACAAGACACACAGGTGGTCTATTCTAAATACCGGTGTTTTGCAGATTGAAAATGTTTCGGTATATTTTAAAGCCGAAATTGCATGAGCTTAGCGCAGCTGTGACACTAAATGCTTTTTGAATTCAATGGCTGTAAGTTTTATGGTCGAAAGCCAACCTTGCATGAAGGTTTACATGCTAAACACTAAAGTTTGTAATGTATGTACTATTACTTTCCCTGATTCCTGCATGCTCACAATATGATAGTATTGCTTATAAGAGGCAATGTTGAATGTGTGAAAAGACATTTTCCAATACAGGAACAATTTTCCATGTTATTAACGAAAATACTTAAACTTACATCATGATAGCTTCTAAGTTTGTAAGTAAACTGAACATAATGATGGGTTTAAATGGCAAACTGTGTAATGTTTAATGAGTCAGGAAGCATTTTTCAATAGTTTGAAAGAAATTAGATTTGAGTGGTAGTGTAGCCAAAGTGTGGAGACCTTAAGATTCTCTCTTGAAGTGGAATATGGCCCAGATCCTGTTATATGTGCTCTACTGCTTGGAGGGTTTTTTGAAAGTAGTCCAACGTTTGCATAAGGAAAAAATCAATGTTTTGGTTTTTACTAGCAAGAGAGCATTAAAGTGGAAACAATCGTGCCAAAAATTTTGCACAGAAAAGATTTCCTACAAACGGGTATTTTTAGTCATGTTATAAATCAAAATTTAGGGGTTGGGAAATCAAACCACGCCATTTTCCTGTATAATTGGCAAAGTTTCAAGTGCCGTTGTTGTTGTAATTAACAGGATTTGTCTACGAGGGAAAAAAAGTCAGGTCAGCTCAAGTTGGATGTATTGAAAGCACTTCTGTGAAGTGTAAACCCGGATTTTCCACTTAATCTGAGTTCAAGCTAGTACTTAAGTAAAGTTGATTTTCCCCAGAAAAATCATAGATGCACACTTGTTGTAGTAATATTATCCGTAGCAGGAACACTGATCTTTTATTTGCAAGCAATTTTTGGAAGAATACAATTCATTTGCATCATTACCTCACCACACTTGAAAGAAACCATCGTTGACCACTGACAATTAAACTATAAAAAGGTTTTAAAAGTAGGTAGCCAATGTTACGCAAATTGGCAAATTCGTTCAACAATTTGGTTCATTGGTTTTGAGAAATGTTACATCAACTCGTATGAATAGGTAACTCGTCTTCATAAACTCGTATTACGCGTAACTCGTACTCGTACCCAACTTTTTTCATACACCGTAAATTCGTCTAATATCATTTTCTTGGTGATTTTTATTTGTGACATTTAAATGAACGTATATTTTGCACTTCTCGAATTTTAAATTGGAAATTCATTAGATATTACGTGAGTTTGTGAACTGTAGAATCTTAAACTAAAAGATAGTGCACCCCGGAAATGAAATCCCCGTTAAAATGCGATGCTACACAAATAGCTATCCAAATTCTTTTCTCAATGGAATTATCTCATTTACTACTAATTACAACATTATACGAGTATGCGTCGCGTAATACGAGTTCCCTATTCAGAGCAAGTTGTTGGAAGACGAGTTGAAGTTATTCCAGTTGATGTATTACCGGTTTTGAGATACTAAGAATTAAAGACTTTTTTAGTGCCTTGTATACTTCTCAAATACATTACAAGCAAATTTAAAGTGTCTATTAAGCAGCGAATCATTTATAAATGCCAAATGTACACAATATTTTTGTCCAGTTACCGCAATAAACTAAGAAAGTTCACTTGAAAGATTCACGAAGAAAATTACAGTAGCTCGACATTCTGAAGCATTTGAGACTCAAATGTAATTGACATTTAATGCAGTGTTGCTGCATCCATGTTGACCAGATGCAAAATGTCAGGTAATGGACGGTATGTTGATGGATTATACAATACAGCCCAATGGGATGATGTGCTGTTGCTCAATATTGTATAGAGTAAAAATATTTTATAACTCTTAGGTTCTATTTTGTCGAGAATTTGTTTTAAAAGGCACGGAATGACAAATTATTTTGTAAGCTACAATAAACAGAATTTTTGCAGATATTACACGTTTGTGTACTTTTTAATTTGTGTAATTAACTATCCCGGTGTTTACAGGAACTGCCTTGAGATACATTAGACCGGCAGGCTTATGTTGTAGGTGTGTAATTAGCCAGAGTGACAACGCTGACATAACTGATTTATGAACAAAATCAATAAAATTACGACACCCTAGCATGCATGTTTAAAATGTACATTTGCAATTTGCATTCACATTTGCACTATATGAGAAATTGTTCTTTTTTATGTTTCTAGCAGCTCGTATTTTGCTTCAAGTGTAGTTTGTAACTCAAGTCTCCTTCCAACCATTAATAAAATTATACTGTAAATGTAGAATGCCTAGCTTAAGCCCCCTACCGCAACTTTTTTTTTTCATTACTATCCACCATAATTTAGCATGCCAATTTGTCACCAGTTTTGCAGAGGTCCATGCTGGTGTCTATTTCTCCGTAGCCGGCTACGGTCGAAGAAGCAGCAAAATATCCAGCGATTCTATTATGGTTATCAGAACATGGTATCACCACACTTGGTGCACAAACGTATATCCTGAGGTTTTTACTGTGACGTACTAGTTTTTTTATGTACCCGCAGGATATACTTCCCCACGCATAGACGTTTTTTTTTTGTTTTGCTCAATTTTCCTCTTTCAAGTTGACAATGTAGCTTGCGCCCTATTTGTGAAGATCGCCGGATAACGCAAAAAAATAACAGAAAAAAAACTTTGCAGTTTATCGTCTCTGTCGTCGACACACGCTGTGTAGAATGACAGAGTGAAACTCCATTTATCGTTTCATTTTCATTTGCACATATATATTTAAAAAGGAAAGAAAGTCGTGCCACTGGAAAACTTAGACAAGAAACGATCAACAATCGCAATTGAAAATTACAGATATGCGGCCGTGTCAACTTTTATGACAATAAACAAGAAAAACTTATATTATCTACACTTGATGTAAGTTGGTTTTACTGTGCAAAGGAAAATTCATATGAAGAGAATCTAAAAAAAATCTACGGTCATGTGTAAAATGTTTCTATTTAGTCCGGAACTGCCATGAGTGTTGGGCCGATATAGTCGCATAAGTCGCATTAAAGTGCTAAATGGGGATTTACTTTTGTAAGAAAGAAAAATAACATTATCTATCATCTTGATGTCCTTTTCTTCTTTCATCTCTTGGCTATGCACAGCACACACTATAAAGGGTTTCCGAGTCCATCTGTCCCTGATGGATTTTTATTTTTGGTATGGAGGTCTAAACTGGCAAAATGAATGAGCCCTTTCATCAATCATCAGTTTATTGTTGTTTTTATGTGCTTAAGTGAGCTAATCACTTGGTCACCTTTTAAAACCCATGGAATTTTAGCTTATACATCCCAATGTTTCAAACTAAAGAAATTACCACGTTCCGTTAACACGTGTTTCGCCTCATAATCACATTTCAGTTGAACAGTACAGCTTATAAAACTAATACATTATCTAGCCTTCATGGCCAAGGAGAGCGACATCAAATGTTTCCTTGAGAAGAAGTTAAAAATTTGCTGGATTAAATATAATGAATCAAAAATGACGTTTATTTTTTAGAGTACTTACAATTTGTGCAATAGCTTAATATTATTTTCTAAATGATTTTTATCTACAACTCGGAAGCGATAATGTTGAGCCGAGTTCAACTGCCTAACGACAGCCTCTCGTTCCATTTCTTAAAAATCCCGGAAGGCTTAAGACATGCACCCAAACAATGGTACCAGCTACTCGTCTGTGGAAGAGATTATGAAGCATAACAATTCTATAAAGAAAATTAACATTTTACATTATGGCCGTACTACATGGGTTAAACAAAAGTTTTGAAGAATTTTTAGCCATGTTATCGCGGCTAAGTACTGACACGTCGCCGAGCAAACTCGTAACGAGGTACGCCGACATGCTAGGGCGAAATCGGCTACGCATGCGGTGACACGGCTACTAAATCGCACAATAGTCTTTCGTATTCCCATCGAAGTGCAAGTTATGTTATCACAGGAATTACAGTTATGTTATCTTATTCAGTATTTGGACAAAAAGTTGAAAGTAGGACAGAAGATTCATTTGAAATATTGGGTTGAGGATGTTTCCAATTTTCAGGGATACTGCAAGGTCTTGGGAGCTGTTAAGCTCAGCTAATCGTATCACTTCACAACTTTGTTACAACCACTAACCGAGCAAGTTTCTCGAAATAAATACAAAAAAACCTCCTTTATTTTTCTGTTTATGTTTTTCCGCTGGTGAATAACGTAAAAAGCTTTTCTTGAAATGCATCATGAAGACAATATTAAGAAAAACTGCATATTTCTTTCCGTTTCGTAAAAACAAACTTTACAAATTGCATCTTCATCTTTCAAGAGAACAGTATTAGAGTGCACTAACCATATACTAACTTTCTCCTTCATGTCTTCCTCTAAACGAGTCTGTTGTTTATTCATTTTCTAGCGCAAAATGTTTCTGTACAAGAAATCCGCCCAGTGGTAAACAGGAAAGAGACGATTTGTTCTCTAAACAATTGCGAAGAGACTGTGGCAGGTCATGAAATAAGGATTTGCGACATCATTTGTATTGCTATGGGCTACTTTCAAGAAATTTCAATTCTCCACTACCAGCATATGTGTAAAATATGCGAATCCCGAATCTTCCTTTTTCATGCACATGTATGCGTGAAACGATTAACTTCTTACTGTAATTGTGGCTGCAAGTTCTTTCAAAACATTTGTCACTAGATCCATGATAGAATCTGTCATATATAATATTATATATATTACTGATATATAAACGGGTATATTTTACTGATTTCCAAAGAGTATTCAGAATCCAAGCGTTCGTTTTACGTGTTCGCAACAACACAATCACATAGCTGGTAGTGAGGAGATTTCTTACGAGTCCACTTATATATTAGCTTTCGTAATATTTTTTCAATTGCGTTCATTCGATCTTAAATTCATGTTTCGATAACATAATTACTTTGAATATTAACGGAACCTTATGTCCTGATAATAAATACCTGATGTATGAGCGCGCTCCGATGAACCGTCCTCGAACTGATTGATGTATACGGCGAAGGGACAGACCTACAGACAGAAACACCGGTCATACAAAGTAGCTTCCATTGCCTAATAAAATGTACAAGTAGTGTTAGTTTTTATGTTAGTTTGAAATCCACCTACACTGATATAGAAAAGAACCTAAAACATTGGAATTAAGAAAAGTAAAATAAGCATTAATGAATTAAAATGTGCAAACTATCCTCTTCGCATTTGAATTGATTTTTAGACATTTGATTTCATTCAAAATTCAAAACGTAAATGAACCTTTTAATCTTCAGAGTGTTTAATAGAGTTGAGATGGGAAAATATTTTCCTTGGAACACTTGAAAGTAGTTTTTTCATCTCGTTTTTTATCTCTTCATTTCCACGTGTTAATATTAAGCTGAAGGATGCTCACCAGTTCAAAAGAGAAAAGAAACAAGTTGCGTTTTGTGCTCTCGAGCGTTTACATTCAAGTCTAATGAAGCAGAAAAGTGAAGGCCGTTTGCCAATTCGTCGATAGAAAGAAATTGCATCTTTTTCAGCTATTGCTTTGTATACCATAAATTTTTAATCGAGTGTGATATTAAGAAAATGACAAAAAATGCAATACTGCTTAACATCTATTTTACTGAACAAGCACGGGAGGATTTTTAAGTGAATGTTCTGAACCGTACATTAATTTGCACTAAAACTACTGCTGCATAGGAGTCCCTTTCTTTGTTGACATGTACAACGTTACTATCAACGAGAACTGATTGATGGTACCACTGGGACAGAGCGAGAACAAGAAAATATCATCCTTGAGATATAAGAATCATGTGAAACACTAAATATTCAATAGCCTCTTTCAATGAATCATGATGACGATAAAAATAAACAGGATAGCAGAAGGAACACCATTTTCCGCATGTGTTTTCATTCCAACTGAGTTAGAAAAATCACTTGAAATCCTTTTAAATTTAAAGCACATTTAGCTCAAGTGTGTATAGCTCATTTTTTATATGGTGCATTTGTGAGTTGGTTTGGTACTATTAAGGGAATCCTTCATGTACAACGTTTTTTTGTCTCTCTCAGGGCGTTTCGGTTACTTGAGAAAAATGTGTTTTTTCTTCTGTGACTGTTCCAAAGCGTTTTTTGTTACATTTTCCACCATAATTGTTATTATTGCTGCGATACATCGCTACTGCGGTGGTACGGTTTTAAAAAAAGTTGTAAGTCAACATCAGTTACAGAAAGGAAGAGAACAAGAGGGAAAAGTGCAGTACATTTTCTAACTTATTGGTTTGGTAGTGTTGGTAGCAGAGCAACAACATGAATACCCCATGGAAAAAAGAATGTTGACTAGTTAAAATGAAGAAGAAGCTTGAGAGCTGTAAATGTCTAGACGCCCCGGAAAGTAAAAGTCTGGTCAGACAACTTATTTTTGATCACTCAACCGCTTAGCTCTCTTGCTGAGCTTTGGTTCACTTGCCAAATTAACAACCCACTGCTGGGCTATCTACTATTATGTCCGTAGAAAAATACACAATGTTGAGTACGTAGTTTAGTAACCACTCATATTCAAATATTTTGCGTCCCACTATCTCAATTTGCTGAATTTCCTTGTTCCGCGTCGCAGAAAATTTTCAGGTCGTCATACAACGATTTTGCTAAAAAAACTAACTTTTTACTAGAACACTACTTTCTGTTTGATCACAAAACTTACTGGCATGCGAAGCCGCAGGAGAAAAGTGAAAGAGGACGAAATCATATTGTTGATTGTTGTTGCGTTGCATTCTAAAAAAATATGTGGGACTGAAAGTGGAAAAAATCCTGAACGATTATGTTCATACAAGGAATTTGTTGGTGTTCTCGGAATGTGTGATTACATGGTCACTTCACGCTATTCATTCTATCCAGCTAATGAGTACAGATGTCATTGAAGGAGGTAAATGGTAGACGTCTCATCTAAAAATAAGAAAAAATGGAGCTCATGAGTGGTTGGAATAAGTGCCTCAAACGTTTTTTTTCTGTGGTTCTTAACTTCCCACTTCCTGTTACATGTCCTCCTTCACTTTCCTTCTGAGAAAGCGACGGTAAAACAAAATGGAAAAAGATTGGACTAGAATGTATGACAAAGTAAGGATCCCATTGGTTCTCATGTCGGAAGAATTTTGTAAAAAAATGACAGAGTACTATCTGCACTCAAGTGCAACCAGAGCAATCAAAATGTCTAGTACCTACATTTTTACTTTTATCGTTCTTTCATTCGCAAGTCACACTTTTTTTATGTTTCGCACACACTTTTATGTTTTATACGGGAAATATTGTACAAAAAAAATCCGCGTAGACATTGACAAGTTTGGATTTTAGTTAGCAGGTTATTTGTACAGTTTCAATCGGTCGCACATACATACGCTTCCATGATTTGCTTAAAAGTTTTTCACACAGAAAAAAAACCCTCCATACTAAAACTGTCACACACATGTGGCTTCCAGCGGGAGCTAAATCTTTTTTACATATGAAAATATTATTTTTCTCCATGGGTGCATTTATTGCCTTTAGGAGTTTTCTTCTTCACTCGACTTTAATTTTGTCTTTGAACACGTTAACGCATCACAAGAGATGATTTTGACTCATCGTTTTGGTTTCGTTCGTTCCATATTTTGCACTGCAAGACCAAAGGTGACTAAAGTCTTTTAAATCTCCGTCTAGTCGTAATTCATCAATAAAGATTGGCGTAAAATAACTGTATATTTACAAAGAAAAACCAAAAATGGGTCTATGTCTTATATACAAGTGCCAAGCGATCTACATGTTTCTCCAAAAAATCAATCTA
>JAAXOA010000289.1:0-27165 GCA_036561885.1 Salina celebensis
ATATTGTGATACTATTCTTTCGCCCGTCCGGCAACACTGGGATATGTAACAGAAAATATCACACATGTTTTTTATCATTGCATTATTAAAAGTAAAAGGTGAAAATACTTTGTGTCCAACGTAGCAGGTTGTATTATTGCCGACTATTTCCACTGAATAAAGGTAGTTACTAATTGCAAGTATTCATGTAATGTGCGTCATTTCTATAATCATGCCAATAACTTGAGAAAACTCGCAAAATGCATCCCTAAATACTGATGTGTAACGAATATAATGAGTAGCATGTGCACAGTCAAACCAGAGATGTCGTTGTCACCTTCATTCCACGCAGCATTCTTTGGAACTCTTTGGCTATCATTCTCACACACATGAATCGCATTCACAACCTTTGGACGTTACAGTGTGTTAAGAAGAGTAGATTACGAAAATATATGTGAAAAAAGTAAATAATTTTCAGTTTTAACTGGTGATGCTAACTATGTATAAACTATGCAAATCACATTTAATCGATTATCAGAGTACAAAACCCTTATTGTTTTTTTTTGAATTGTTGGTTATATGTATATGTCTTTGGCAGTCAAAGATGTTTTATGATACTAATTGTTTTAAAAGCAGACATTGTAAAAGCCTTCCCGTTATTTTCTGAACGTAACTAATAACATTTTTTGTGCTTTTAAATGTTATGTAAAAAACGATAACAATGATGAACCATACTGCAGAATGAATTGTTTTCCTTTTCCGTAGTTTTTACTATTTTATTATTCCTTCCATTTCTCTCTCCATGGATTTCACATTCATCTATATTTTAGATGGTTTATTTCAAAAGAATGAAATGAAATTAATAGCCAAAAGCTATGGTAAACACTAAAAAGGAGAATGAATCATATTATTCTCATTGTATTGTCCTTATATTCTGCTTGATGAATATACTCTGAATTCATTCCAAAACTCCTGAAACCAGCAGCGAATCATTTATGGCACGTAGTTTAAGAACACAGCTATTTAAATTTGTATCCATGTTCTCGGCTTATTTACCAATAGTAATATCACAAGACAAGACGAGAGAAAAAATACTACATTATTTGCGCGTAAAATGCTCTTTTACTCTAACAAATCCAGAAGAACGAACTAATAAAATGCATTCATGGAAGCACAAAAATTGAAACGGTAGTCAATCTGTCTATACGCCAACAAACTTGGAATGGGTCTTCTTTCTCCATATATCCCGGAATATGCCAGTTTCCCTTCATTGTGAGTTTCCACTCAATTCCTTGACAATCATCGTTATCATCGCCATCATCAAAAAAATGAAATAAAACATACTCGAAAGCCCCTATTGTTTTCTAACTCTTTTCTGTCAACTTTCCCCCTTATTTTTTTATTTCTTCTATCCTCCACAAACACTAGTACCTTTCCTGGATTCCAATATACTCCAGGAAAAAAAGTACATTTGTTGTGTATATTTTGTCATTGTGTTTCCTCCACACTTTGTCTTGTCATCATTCATTTTTCATTATCATTCAGGGCAGATCACATAATACATTTAATTACATGAAAACCCCTTGATCTCATCGTAGTCATCAACAACAGGCAAATAATAGGATCACAACCATAATCCAACAAGATCAAGTTTTCCATTTGATTTCGGATGAAGTAGTAGAAAAAAAGGATGGAAAAGTGAAACGCTGTAAGTTGAAACTTCACAGGAAATTAGTAAATTGTTGTGAAAAGTAAGTTTTTCTGTTGTACACGAGTACAAACATTTCCAAGAGTCGCAAGCGAAAGCACCGCTATTTCTCTCCTGATATCACTTGAGGCTCCTGTTTTTTATAGTGCTCTACTTCCTCTTAGTTGCAATAATAAAATATTTTCGGGCTATTTTTATCCATCAAATACACTCTTGAAAAAAAGTATTTTATTAGAGAAACGTCATTTAATATTGTTTGTTTACTTTTTACCTGTTGTATATGTTTTCAGAGACATACCCGTTTCTACCCTTTCATTCCAAGTTTTGGAGGAATGTTGAGCTTTTTTAAACAATTCATTTGATGAATTGTTGTTGTTTGTTAGGTAAAAACACAAAAGATTTTATTTAACCATGTCCGTGTAAAAAACCACAAGCACAAGGATAGACCCTTTTTTTTCTTATCAACCTTGAGTTTTTCAATTGCAACAAGGCAATCCTAAAAACTTGATAGGGTAGTTTTTCTCTAGAAAAAGAGCAATATCACAAAAAATAGGGATATTGATCCTGTGATATATTTGTCACTAGGGTTGATGATTATATTAATTTTTTTGCTGGTTCATGTTTGATTCTAACAATTGATTTTTTATACATTTTTTTACCATAAATATAACAGAATGATGACTCCACGGGTGGAAAATCTTGTCTTTGTGAGTGTGGTCATGTTTCCTTAGATACCACGGGATGGGTTCAAGAGGACCATTTTTTTACTGCTCTCATTTTTTGTGCTCTATCCAGATTCAACCTTTCTCTGTCTTGGTTTGCTAACTTGTTTATAGATGCCAAAATATTGTTGAGGGTCTTGCTGTCAACAAAGAGTCTTGCCAAACCCCTGGAGGGTATTTATCATGGGCAACATAGTGAACGGATGGAACGCTGTGATATTGACATTATCCTATTGGTATTTGTCTTCATACCAAAATGTGTATTCTGTGTATTTGTCTGCAGGACATCAACAACGATGAAATCGATATCATAAACCATTTCTGCAAACTCATATATAATACACGAGTGTGTAACTGAGCTCATAGTTATCAGCAAGTTCCGAAATTGTTAGAAAAAACTACGTTTCATTTACTAATGATTCAATTTTTTAACACACTTCCTGCAGAACTCGGCTTGCCGATGCTGTGCCTAGGGCCGATTGTTGGAATTACGCATTAACAATAATTGCTACTATTTATTACTCCTCTTATCCATCATGATAACGATTGTATTTTATAAGAGAATGATTCGGCTCTAATTCACCGTCATAATCACTACCCACATTATATCCGTCCGAATCCCGTGTGCATATCACGCAAACAATATCATTTCTGTTTTGTTTGCGGCTTCCATGGAAGACGAACATAGTATACTGTGCTAAAGCTTAGCGAACAGGAAGCAGAGTAAAAAAATCTTTTGTGTTTTCCTACAAAGAGGACCAACAAAAACAGCAAATCGACTAGAAAACATCAAAATAGTATAAGATCTTGTTGCTGTGTAGCAAGAACTCAAGAGTGTACCGGTTTGCTTTTACGTCGACAGTCAAAGTCCAAAACTATGCATAGTTAAGTGCATCAATGCCTCAATTATTCATTGTGTTCTCCAGCTCAGTGAATTTTCCCGGGTTTTGGCAAGACCAAAAATAATAGCATACATAATCCTCGTTTGCTAAAAATTTGTCTCAGAGGTTATCGCCGTTATGTAGGAACTCTACTACGCATGAAAAATGAATGCCTTTGTACATCCGTGGATTTTAGACCTGTTACATGTTAGTCCTAAGCTGGAAAGCTACAATTGAGCGTTTTACAGGATGTATTTAATAATTTTGATTTTTTTATGCTGCTGAGCCATATAAATAAATAGAGTTTACGCATACTGTGTGAACCAACTTGGTATGAGAACATTTTTTATATAAAATATCAATAATATAATAATGCATGATATTGCAAAACAATACAGTTATTGAGTTTATTTGTGGTGCACAAGAAAAGCAATAATCTATCAATCAATTGGATTGAAGTTTGCAACAAAGAACACGTTATAAACAATTCTGAATGACAAAACAACTTTCAACATTGGTATACTTAACATACGCAATCATTCAGTGTGTAACATGGGAAACTTTTTTTTTTGTAAGATTGGGTGATTTTTTTATGATCAGCAGCATCATTTCTAAAAGTTCACAATTTCATTTTTTATACGTTCTTTATCCTTTCGTTACTATTTAAAAATGTGTCACACACCTTTTAAAGCGAGAGTATTTATTAATGCAAGCATATTAATGAGCAACGATTTGCATATTATGCTCAACAACTGATTGTTATCCGTTCATTCCTCCAGACTGTGAATTCATTCATTTCATCATTCCTCATACTCGCACATACACTTAAGCGCTGATCATAATCAGACAATGCAAACATGTAAAACGCAAGTTGAACGAGCTCTCCGATTCATTCAATGTTCTTATATGACGATGGATAAGATGAATGGGTAGCTATTTATAGGGTGTACTTTTCCAATACTCTGTATAGAATATATGAATATTTATTAGTAATACAAAAGCAAACCTAAATGAATGGAATCTCGTCGATATGCACGTAAACTTTACACAATCTACTATGCAAATCTGCATACTTGATTGCAACAAAATTAAAATCATGTCATTCATTGGAATCTACATTTGAAAATGCATAAGGTGAGGAAATTATCGGCATCATAAGAAATATAACTATTAATTTAAAATGCACCGGATCGCAACACAATAGAAGAGTAAAATTAATCGGGGGAAAATCAATCGAAGACTTTTTTTTTACAATAGGGGCGATTTGCATAAAGCTCCTTAGTTTAAGTATTTTCTCGCACTCAATCGGCGAAAGCGTATATAGAAAACCGAGCACTGCTACTTAGTGAGCCCCATCCAATGGCCTAGTTCATTTGCATTTTATTCTACACGAGAATATTCATCGTAACGATAGATCATCAAAGACGATGAGAAAGAATTGGTAATGGGAAGGAGGAAATGTATTGCATAAAAACAAAGTAGAAAAAAAGGGGTTGCCTGTACGATAGAAGCACCCTCACCACCACAAAAATACAATAGCAAATTCGTATCAGTGAAAAGAAATGAATGTATGATTATTATATCGTCGTCATCATCATTCATCGGAATCCCTGGGAAAAGGAAATGGGAATTGCACAGCTTCCACCACCATCACTGTTCAGTTTATTTGCATAAGCATAATAAATACTCCAACGGCTATTTCTTCACGTATAGTTAATATTGGTAGTGGTTTCAACTAAAAGAAGAAAGCATTTCATTATGGGTTTTTTGAAACAGTAAAATAACATTAAATATGTATGTTGAGATACCAGTGGTGGTGGTAATGAAGCAGGAGTAGTAGTTGTTAAAAAGTCTGGCTTTCTAACTTGATTTAGGAACAACAGCAGTGCGTGTATCGCTCTTGTCTCGGTTTCTCTCCGTCAATTTTCTCTTTGCATCATCTGCTCAGCTTCTCAAAAATCTATATCTATTATTCTCACTGGGAATTATACTCGTTGCTCATAATGATAAAATGAAGTTTTTATTTTAAATGAAGAATAAATAAATAAGTGCTACCGATTGTCCTCTGGTGGAGTGTTGCAAACTAGGAAGGGAATAAGTTTACTCCATGATTTATTTCCTTGGATGGTTTGTAAAAAAACAGCCTCATCTTGGCTCCAGGAAATGAGTGAAAATCTACAAAGTTTTTATCTTGTCATTATGATTATGCATATTAAAGTCGTCAATACAAAAAGAGTAAGGAAGGACCAGGAGGAATTTAACTGAAAAATGTATCCTTTTAAATATATTCTCAACTTTTGTTGTTGTTTTCAGTTCGTTCCAGCCGCCGCCGTGACTAAAATCTTGTAAAGTCTGAAAGCAATAATAATGGCGTGACGTCAGTATAGAAAGAGCTTTCTCCTGCTTACTCTTTCTTGTTTTATCCATAGCTATTACTCCCTTTGGAATATATATGCATAATTTAAAATAATCACTAATCATAATAATGATAGAATATGAAAGTGTGGAAATGGATAGTTTTCACTCTCGAAAGAAGAACTCCAAAAAACCCGTCGCTTATTTTTATCTCGTCAATGTTAAACCGAAAATATTCCTCTTGCATGCAATATTGGTTTAAAAAAGACGGAAAACTAGGCCTGGTGAAGAAAGCCCGAGGAAAGTTTAAAATGAATATTTATTCTTGTAAATCACCATTTTCTCGAGTGTCTTGCCATCATTGTCCGTCACAATGATATACGAAGAATTGGAGAATTGTGACAACTGAAAAGCACATTTTGAGAGTTTCGTACGAAAAGAATCGGAAGAAACTCTGGAGTCTTTTCGTTTTGATACATTTTCCATCCCGAAATACATTTCATCGAATCAAGTTGAACAGAAATATGATGGGGAAGAATGCAAATGAGCTGGCAAAGGAAACAATAAAACATTATGTATAGATTATATATTTTACGCTACTACTTTTATCTCCTGTCATTTATTTACAACGGATTTCTCACGTTTTTGTGCGTTTGTCAACTAAATCCATTCTTTTCCAGTTTTCTCCTCCAGCCTCGACTTCTTCTTCCGCTACATTATTGTTATTGCTATTATTCATCTCTGTTTTCTTTAATATTTTTGGATTAGATGAAACTCTTCTAATATATATATATATATTTAGGACTCAACTGAAAATTGATATTGACGTTGTGCATCTTCAACATTGGAGTTTATGGTGAAGAATAGCTTATAAAAATAAAATCATCTCAATAAAATAAGAAAACCGACGATAAGAAATCCGTATCGGGGATCCAAACATGAAACATTCTTAGCTGCTTATCATAATCACCGCCACCACCACGAACAGCTAAACAGTTGTTCTTTTATTTTGATTACTTCTCTGCTCACTTCACAAGTTATTCTTGCTTCGTTGCACCTTTACTTTTCTTCAAAAATATTATTTTATTTTATGACAACGGCAACACACGTAAACGCTGTGGAGGCATCTACACAGAGTCATAGCTGTAGTCATCCAAGTGTAGGAATTAATAGATCGGAATAAAAAGTTTGTGAATGAAATGTGCATATTTATAGGCCTTGTACGAGTGTTGGCGCAAAAAAAAATTATCGGAGACTACTCATCACGGTTCTGTTCCTGAAAAAGCCCGACCTTTCCAATGTTTCAAACTTAGTTGAGGTTTAACTTTTTATTAATATTGTTTCGTACTGCTTGATGTAAAAACTCGTACAGATTTTGTGGTATTTGAATTTTTTGGAGAAAAATAGTGTTTTTTATAAAAGCTTCAATGTAGAGCTTAAAAATGCAGATTTTTTAAATATCCGGATGGAAATGACATTGTGCTTAAAGTTACAGGGTTGGCAAACAAAAAAATCCAATGTTAAGTTTAAAAATCAATTTGGTTGATGCGTTACTAAAGAATGGTTGCAAACATCATATTTTTTCGGTATTGAAAAATTTACCTCCGAGTAAGTGCACCAGGATCATCAAAAGCTCAAGAATATGTAAATGTCGTAATGTGAGAAAGGGTAAATAGAGCCGCTGGGAACCCTTTTTGAAGCGAGCATATAGGTGAATCGATTATATCATTATAGTGATGCGGCATGTTGCGTTTGTCACGTCGTTTGACTGAATCCCTTTAGTTTATGGCGAAGCTTTCATAAAAAACACCATGAACAGTTGAGGAAAAACGTTAGAACAAAAGAGGCTTACATAAACACCGAGATATATGATCTGACGCATAAGCTGTTACTCTATAATCATCGAGGAGACTGTGAGCAATCACGAAATTACCTTTGCGGATGTATGACTTCGTGAAAATGCCAATCTCTGTTGGAATGAAAAGGGCGACAGAGATGCCTGAAAGCATCTATCCGTTTTTGTTTTGTTTTCATAATACCTCATTAATATGCAATATCATTACTGTTGCAATTCTTTTATCTTTACTTCATTTTTTATATCAATTGTCTAACGGGCGGAGATATGAAGTGTTCAATTAATAATATGTATGAGACTATGGGTGTATGGCAGGTTAGGGTAGACAAATAATAGAAATTTAAATTACCATGCACGATTTCTTGCTTGCCGTTACATTTTGAATGATTTTGAATTTTGTTCCCCGTTACGCCATAGACATGCCGGGCATTGATTTCCAACTAACTTGAATACCTCATGGAATTTAAGTCGCAGATGACACTTAGTCTGTAAGAGGAGACAGGTAAAAAAGTGGTAATTTCTGAACATTACGACTGTTTAAAATATTCCATATAATATTATTATATTTGAGCTGAAAATGAAAATTATTCAGCATTCTATTTGAAAATCATTTTTGGTTTTAGCCAATGGCGAGTAAGTGTCGCTGTATCAGGCTAAATGAGCTTATCCATTTATTAGTGAAAACTCGCATACGAGCAATCAAAATACTTTTTTCTATGTGGAAACTGTCTTCGTACGAAACATTCATCGAACCTTTCACCTGCAAGATATAAAACATATTGTTACGATTTCAGCAAGTTCCTGTTGTAGCTACTACCATATGTGCCATTTATAAAAGAAAACGATTTAAACTTTCGTTTCTCTCAGTGTTCAGTACCCAAAACATATTTTAGTGTGATCACGAGGTAGATTGAGTTTAATCATTTATTAGTTAGTTGACTTGCAATTTTTCATCAATCGCTTTTCTCCTCCACTCCCGGCCGCGGCGATTTTCTTTAGCTGTCGCTTGAGAATGGATGAAGACGATTATCATTGCATAAGACGTAATAATAATGATGTGTTGACTACGATTGTACCGTTGATGATGATCATCGTGATCATGCTGATCGTGAGAATCCAATTGCACGACAAACAATCCACCTTGCTTTCATTTCTGTCAAATCGTCACCAGCATCTATTCCATTCCTCATCGTCAGAGTCATGAATAAAAATGTTGGTTATCATCAGGAAATATTTTTGTGTGCATGATGTGATGTCTTGTGACAGGGATTTTGTCTACTAGTAGCAATAACATAAAATTGCAATCATAAAAAAATATAATGAACATGACGATCATGTTTATCACAAAAGGTTTTTAAAGACGCTCTAGTGTCGCGTACAATCACTTCCATTCACACTGATAATGATCATGATTTTTGTGACTGCCTAGTCGACTGTGTAGCATTGGATATGTACAAAAAAATATATATGTACATACAAACTCCAAACGACGATGGGAACGGAAGCATCGAAGAAAGAAGGGAAAAAGAAGTGCATTCACATTTTTATTCCCATCATCTTCGTCATCATCGTCATCACCATCATTATTTATTATTGCTACGATTATTTATCAAAAACACTTTACAAAATTTAGTCATTGTTGTGATTGTACTAGCTGAATTGAACCGTTTGTACACATTATACCAGATTACTGTTCTCACTCGCAAGCGATATAAAATGGTATTTTTTTGCTAGCCGCTTGTGCATGTTTTCGTGTAGAAACCATTTGACAATACATATTACTACTACATTAATATGACAAAAAAATGTTAAGATTTACACAGTTGATAGTTTTTCGCTGTCTTTTTACAATAAACTACTGTTATGCATTATTCGTCTGGGTAATATCTGCGGTTAATTATGCACACATTTTGACTTGAAGGTGAAGCCTCTGAGAGCGAGTGAATAAGCAGAAATTTTTATGTGGTTGATCATTTGGATGTCATATCACGTATGAAATGTTCACGGTGACAAAATAACTAATGATGCATGCCTGACAAAAATCTGCACAGTGAGTAGATTTGCTTACGTCTTCTTAGAAACTGATTACTCTATAGGATAATCAAGGCGAATCGTTGTGAGTGCCGTTGCTCTGTGAAATTGAGCGATGCTCAGAACTGCTCTGAGGAGAAAGAAGGGATACAAAGTATCTAGTAGGCTGTGGGCTGTGATACTACCAGTATGATCACAGTTCGACAGACACGATTTTCATTTTTCGGTTGTAATGAGTTAATGACAGGATTTGGCAATTTTATCGTAAACGGTTCGTTTAATTTGTCGTTTCAGTTAGCTGGAACTTATCAAAAACAAATATGGTTAGGGAAGATGATCAAAATAAAACAATAAAATGTTCCTTCTGTCTCCAAATTGTGTTTTTCTCTCGTTTGATATCCGATGCGATTGTTTCAGAGCGATTACGAGAACGTAAACGTTAGTAAGCAGCAAAAAACCTAGAAAGCGTACGTCTTCTCATTTGTAATTTCTGGGAGTTTGGCCTCTCATAATAATGTTCATGTAGACATTCAATTTTTCTTTGTCTTTTTGTTTTTTCTTCTTTATGAGCTGCATGAAACGCTCCACCGTAGGCATGAGTATTGGGGGCATCGTCATGTCTGCGTAAGATTTCAATTAGACCTATAATTTTCTCATATGTAAACATGTAACATGCTGCAGTAAAATACCCGGCAGAGTAGTACACCCAGGATGAGTAAACTCAATAAGATAAATGACCGGGAATGAAGCTGTTTGGTGGACAAAAACGAAAGAGGGAGAAGGTCCAGTGAACAACTTAGTTAATGGGTCTCGTTTCTCGGCTACTTGATTTTCTTTGGTTCGACTACTCATGCCAGTGTAATTAACCATCTATCTATTTCTTAAGATGGACTTTTTTCTTGGCAAATCTCAGGATATTTTTTGTAAATGGTAACATTTTCTAAGGGAAGTCTTATGTAGACAGGAGAAGTTTTGTATATAAGATAATGGACACCAAGTTATTTATGGGCATTTTGTACTACGATTATGCTGCGGCATTTACGTAAGTTTACGGCATATGTATAGCGGACTGAGTGTGTAGAGAATATGTGAAACAACAAGTAATGGTTTTGTAGCAAACAGCATCCAAATGGTTTGGTCCCCAACCTCCCACTTGTTTATTTGTTTTTACTAGCATCTTTCTCCTGTTATCATTAATTGCACATAAAATTTGCCCCGATATAATAATGTTATTTTTATTATTGCCATAACATCCATTATAGGCTGGATTACGACAGGTCCATTAATAAAAGTGGTACTGGAGAAGCGTTTTCCTAGCCTGGATATTCTCTTATATCTTAAGCTGCAATCAGAGCAGCCTTTTCTCTTATCATTTTGTTGTACTGCGAAAATCAAGCGTGAAGATTCGCCTAATTTGTCTAACTTTATTATCAGCTTAGAAAAGGGTCGTCTTAGATATTATGTTCATCACCATTGCGATATTTGTCAAAACAGATATTGAATTTCTTTGTCAATGGTACTGGAAAATTTCCTCATTTGTCCGTGTTTTGTATTAAAAATCTGTTTTTGGTATATAGAAAAGAAAGGACATTCCACTGATTTCACTCATATCCTTTTAAACATATACGATTATTGATACATATATCTAGATAATATGTAGAATAGAATACTATAGATAGATAATGCTTTAATTGTAATAACGGGTTTCTTCTTTCTTATCAATCATGATGATTGTATGATCTAATTTTACAACAAAAATAACGCGAAAACTCTGGCTTTCGTCTTAATATATGAAGTTCAATTACTGTTATGCGGACAATGAGCCCATAACATTTATAATATGATATTGTTGATGTTTTACGCAACTATTATGTGAAATTAACAATTGTTCTACTCCTTCGCCACAAACCGATGCAGACAGTCAATCTTATTATGTCGTGTGTAGAAAGATTCAGAGCACTGATGCATGAAAACCTTATTTTTTTCTTCAGCTGTCTCTTCAGCTTCCGATTTGCATGTCCAGTGAATCATCTGAGTAGAAAGAAACTGCTCACAATGAAACGAAAAATGAATCAACCAGTTGACTTCTCACTATGCACCTATTCGTTTTTTCTCATGGCATCGTATCGTTTGGTGGACAGTTTTTATCTACTGTTTTCTTTTCTATCTGATTTAGACACGTAAAACAATCACAACTTCACCGCATTGCTAGATACATTGGTAACATCACCAGTCCGTTTCCGTTCAGGCTGGCTTGCTTTTTCTCTTATTCGTCTATTTATTATCATCATTATTATTACTGTAACGTTACTCATAGACAGTCTGTGGACATCAACGGTATTTAGTTGATGTCAACGGTATTTAGTTGATGTCAACGGTATTTAGTTGATGTCAACGGTATTTAGTTGATGTCAACGGTATTTAGTTGATGTCAACGGTATTTAGTTGATNACTACTGATTATTATTTATACATATTTCTTCTTGGCAGGAGCTCCGCCTCCCATTTCCTAATAGCTTTTATTAGACTTGAACTTTTTAAAAAACCATGTAATAAGTTCTGAAAAGGATTCACCAAACCTTCGTACTCACGGTAATGCAAAATACTGCTCTTCAGTGGCAAATGTATGTGTACATTGTATCAATACAAGTAGTTTTGACGTTTGACGTATTTCAAGAATATTCGAAGAAAAATCATAAGAAAAGATTGTCTAATATTAACTAAAATCTACCGGCGACCATAAAACTAAAAAAAAATGTAATAAGTAAACTATTTCGCAACAATAATATACTCGAAAACAAAACGGTCAAGTGTGACAAATGTAACGCATTGGTGGAACAGAAGATATGAACGCCATCACTTTTAGCAGCACGTCATCATTCTATTGTAGATTGGTGCGCCAAGTATGCATTACGAGTACGATGTAAGGATAATGGTGTTATTTTTTAATATTGCCAGTTTGTGTCTTGGCTAAACGCTCCGTTTGTGTCAAATGAGTATTTAAAATATGATGTGCATGCTTGGTGTTTGGCAATTCTAATAATACCCAAACAAAAAGTCAGTGACCAGAAGAGGAGTACTTTTCTTCTGAACATTAATGCAAAAACAGTGAAAAAATACAAAAATGACAAAGAGCTAGAGAGGCATGACAAGAACAAAAGTAATCATTGCATGTGGTCACCACGATGATGATGGGATACCAAAAGATATACTTCTAGACAAGGGGAAATGGTTGTTGATTTTTGGTCGCATTTGATATAAGAGCAGGTGAATTGTCAATGTCCTCCTTGCCGCGCACATAGTTTCATAAATGGATTAACCATTTCATAGATTTGATTTATTTTAAGTGATTTCTGGTTGTGCTCACAGGCTCATGATATTACAGAATCACGCTACCACCAACGCCACACACCTGCTCTTCTTTTCTTCAAGGGTTACATTGGCTTTGCAATATAATATATCTGCTCTGACACAACTTAAACATACATAATATGAAGCCATAAGAGAATAACACATTTTTATATCGTCCAAGGGTGACTGACTGGTAGGGACGAGAAAGACAATAAATAGAGCCATATTTTTTGTTAGGTTTTCGTTGTTGGTTCTATTTAAAAACTGCCGTACCTTGACGAAAATATATTTTGAAACGTCCTTCTTGAACTAACGAAGTCAATCATTGTTCTAAATAGTATGCGGATGGTGATAGAGATAACTTAGACATGAGGGTAAGATAATCATTCAAGATTTGCACAACATACAGAGTCACTCGATTGAAGCCAATTGAAACCTTATTGCACACACACACAATACTAGTAAATATAACCAAATCCTTAGCTCTGTGGATACCTAGGCAAGGCTTAAAACGAACATTTAGATGAAAGTTGACGATTCGGAAAGCGTAACTGATTTTCACGTGACAACATACTTTGAGCAAGGTGTACACTGAACAACTTCTTTGAAGTTGCAAGGTGATTATGAGAAAATATTTATTCATGTATGCAAACTGTCCCTAATCGACACTTTTATAAACACAGGAATAGTTGGATTTTATAGGGAAATTGTTGGGTTGCCTTGCTATTGCATTTATTTCACGAATTGATGAAGTGAAGATAAACGATCATTCATCAAATCACCTAAAGACCTGTAGGTAAATACAAGGTCTACTTCATCTCAAAACGTTTTCCATGGTGTATATTTGTGAAGCTGTGAAATTTGGCTGCATCCATACAAATTATTCCTTGGCTATAAGCGGTTAATTGTTCCGGCTTACTTTCTAAATCGATAATTCCTTCTTAGCCTTAGCAGTAGTTGCTTTGCAGCTCAAATGATAGATAAGTAATACAGTCAACAGTCGTGTCGTTGTCGTCTTCCAGGGTTAAAGTGACCCAGAAGAGAACAAATTCAAACTTGTACTGTGTCCAACAAGTATTGGAATCTACGACAATAAAAATTTGTAATGAACCTGTGGTGGTTTTGTGTGGTCCAAAATGTTATCATTGCGCTTCTATTGAGGTGGTCGTCAACATATTTACAATTCATAATTTGTCATCGACGTCACCAGACAACATCGGGTGTATGGAATATGAGCATTATAAAGTAGCACCAAACAGTTGGTACATGTATTCATTTGCTCTATGATCGAGTTTGTTTGTCCGTCTTTATATTAAGAACGAAACAAATTTAACTGTTTTTTTTTTAGTTGAACTTGCATCAAACACGTTGTTTCGTAGTATTTTAAATACTAACATCGATTTTTTATTTCAAGGAAATCTCACCATAAGCAATTACATCCAACCGTTTTGCTACAGAGGTAAATTTGAAATACTAGATTGGATTAATTCATGGTTTCGAGCCAAAAAGAAGAAAAACGAGCTATGTACAATGGCCAGTCGCTTACCCCATGAGGAATTCAAAAACGACAAAGCAAGATTAAAAATAAATAAAAAACAATCATATATTATGAAAGGAGAAATACGTTGGTTCCTTCAGTAGATGCTTCCCGTCAACATATTTATCTTGTGTAGAGTCTATCAGCATAATCGTGTTGTATAATAAATACTTTATTAGTAAAACCCATGCATGCCAACATGTTGCTACTGGTTTTCGGAGGGACAACCATTCATAAAAACGCTGAGAAGATCATCGTGATACGATAAGCGTCAATGCAGCATTTACAATCATTAAACTTGACGAACACTATGTGCGGTCTGACATGATTGAATTTGTACTTTTACGCGATGCTGAACGAAAATCCTTTTTTATAATAGATATGCTACGTAGCTTTTTTATCATTTTCTATGAGAACTGCGTGGACTGGTCAGTTTTCACAGATGGGACACATCACGTATTAAATATTATTTAAATCTTTGTGTAAAGAGGAGCGGACACACCTACACAATTTATGAAGCGACACGGAATCTACATAAAGAATCAGTTTTTTATGAAAGTCGTCGAAAAAATACATTTTAAGAGGAATGATTTGACAAAATAAAAGCAATAAATGAATAAAGATAATAAGTAATAATCCTGTAAATAGATGCGAACGCAGAAAACTCACTTACCTTAACCACAGAGGGGTAGATTTATTTCTGTAAACGCTTAAACAAATTGAAAATTTGTTTCTTCTTTCACTTTTAAATCGTAAAGAGAACTTCACCTCGCGTTTTATTTTCCATTTACAAAATTCTTCGTATCCTTACCTTTCTTTTCTTTAAATAAAATCAATGATCAAGAAGTTGGCAGTTGGCAATCATGTCATGACGATGATAATCCACAATTTGAATATAAAAGAAACAGACACAACCCGTATGTGCTGCTCTTCTTGAATAATTTTTATTGTGAAGTTTTATAAAAAATTGAAAAACAACAATGAAAATGGGATGGGAGTGACTCAGCAATAAAACATTATCTTTGAGTTCAGCTTCTCAATTGAATTTCGGTGATAAAAATTATGTGAATGCTTGTGATCATCATTATAATACGATATGAACTTGTGTGCTAATGGTTCATGTCAAACAGGTACGGGAAGAGGGAGAGTAGTAGTAAAAAAAAGTCGCAAGATTTTGTTTAGGTGAAAAAAAATCTGTCATCGTCATCACACCAGCAATACTTCTCATACAAACCATGAAAATCTTAACTCTAATGATATTTGTTCAAATAAACTTTTCTACAAAACTGTTCCCGTTCAATGCTACTGCTGCTGCTGACTAAACAAAAAACTTGATAATGATATAATAAGAAACAGGACCGTTCGTGGTGATTTTTTGCTGCAATGGTTTACAAAATTTTGTCCTAGTAAGTTTAGTTTCTTGTTGAGTGAACACGTCAAATTTTTATACACAAAAAAAAACACATTCAATACAACTAACATTGAAGACAAGCTAAGTAGACATTCATGAGGAATCTGACCTAATAGATGTATGTATATGGAGGAGGACACATAAAACTTTGAGTAGATCACCGACGAAGAGTATAAATCAAAAAAGTATATATTCAAAAAGGAATAAAACAGATTGAAAGGTAAATGAAAATTTGTAATTTGTTTGATCTATTGATGACTTTTCATACGCTTCGTTTAATTTGGATGATGATGGTTTTACAAACTGCCGATTGTGATAAGAGTTTATTATATAGAAAAGAGCTCTTTTTTCGAAAGGTTTTTTAATAATTGCGGTTGATAAACGGACGCAGCAGAGGGTTGATAAAAAAAGGTACGTGTCATTGTAGATGTGATTATACGGAGAGCAAGCAGCCAGAAGAGTTCCACCTTGCTTATTTTTACATTCTGTCTTCTGAACTGACTTTTGCAGAGATGTTGTGTCACCTTGCCATTTATCTAATAATTATTAAAAACGAACGAACCCCTGTTGGAAGATACTTTTACCTTGTTTCCATTTGCCACTTGAGTGACTCCTTAATAGGAACATGGGTCGTTGTGGTGGCTTTGGTTTATTACTTAAATTGAAATATTTTGAACGTTTTCTCTGCGGAAAATAGTGAATTGAGAAGAGGGAGGAAAAAAATCGTAGGCAGGGAATTTGTTAAGAAGATAAACATGGGTCGTTGTGGTGGCTTTGGTTTATTACTTAAATTGAAATATTTTGAACGTTTTCTCTGCGGAAAATAGTGAATTGAGAAGAGGGAGGAAAAAAATCGTAGGCAGGGAGTTTGTTAAGAAGATAAAAACCTAGATTAAATCACCGACCACGAAGATGACAACTGGGCTCAAAATATTTTTTTTGTCTTTTGATTTCCTATATCCTGTCATCTTACTTTCGGCTTTCAAATCGTCATTATAGTAATCGTAGAAGCTTCTCATTCAAACTTATTTTGCGTTGCAGTCGATTTAAAACCTGAAACAGAGTGAGTTGACAATGCTTAGGTGTGTTAAAATCGAAAGAATTATGTAGTCACGAAAACAAAATGTAGCTTCGCATGAAATACTCAATGTAATATTAGACATACGAAAATATTGGAATGACTTCTGTCAAGATGAACATGTCATTCTCTATTATCTATAACGATCAATGACTTAGCTAAACACAAGTGTTGGTTGGTACTCTTGTAAATATTGTGTGAGGTTGTCATTTGTCGCATATTGAATACATCTTTCATCAACACATCTTGTGTGTGCCGCCCACTTCATCCTCCTTATCAATTAGTATTGAAACAAATTTCTCCATGGTAGCACATATGTTTAAAGTTTTTATGAACAATATTTCTTAGTTCATTATGACGTTACACATTTTGATTTTGTATCGATAAGTTTCACATTCAATACCGATTTGATTGTCCATCTTCAGACAGAAATATGCATTTGAAATATTTAATCAGTAGCTTGATCGAAACAATCCAAGGCTTGAATCTAAGAAAGACATAAAATGATTGTGTCACCATGTTGCTTTTCATAAGCTCTATTCATTTACCTCGGAAATTCTATTACTATAAAAATAATAACAGTGCTGATTAGACATGCACCGATTTCTTTCCCACGAAGGAGTCGTTCAAAGTGTATCGACATTTTCATCTGCATATACTGAGGACAATCATCCTCGGTTGTACAAAGCGTATTATGCCTCATAGCATCTTGCACCAGTGAAATAAAACGCCTGCAACAATTATTTATCCGAGCATTTGCATAGCTTCACTTATTATCCATGCTTTATATGCAAATAAGACAAGATGTGGATCAACTCTCAGAGTTTATTTTGTTGAGACGGAAAGGTGTCTAGTTTGCATACGCTGAGTAAAACAGTTCACAGTTGATCCTTTGTGTGATGACGATGACGGTAATTTGATTTATTGGGTTGATCTAAATAATCACCATAATATTGTACGGTAGAATACAGTACTTTTTTTACACATTTTTTATAAACTTTTAAGCGAAACAAACATCCCTGATATTTTTTTATCGTGAAACCTGACGGGTCTCAGCTTTTAAAGGATTGAGAATCCAATGAAAGACTTCATCGCAGATCGGTGAGATGACATAAAAAACTGTATTGTATATGAATTGATGCAACAGATTGAATCAATACAAAATCCGACTGGTATGAAGTATTCCACGATTCCATACCTATCCGGGCTACCTATACATTAATACATACATAGATAGATGGAGTGAAAATGTTCACTTACAATAGAAACAATCCTCATTATATCAAAATCAACCATGTTGATTTTCATTCTTGAAGAATTCAATTTTACTTTTTTTTCTTCAAGTTGCTTACGTTGCATTATTCAGTTCACACGTATTATGTATTTTGTCGAAATGATAAGCATTTATGTGTTTGTAGCGTCACCATACGACATTGTTTCTTATTTGGTAAGTAAATTGCCTGCAGGATGGAGGATTTCCTTTTCTTTTTTTCTTTCTTTACCTTCAGTTAAGAAGTGGAAACATCACAGGCGAAAAGGAATACACAAAAAGAGAATCAATCCATATTTACGTTTTATTTACTATGTAAGTAGGGTAGATTGAGCCGCCACCCAAAAAGCTACTGTATGGACGATGAAAAAGAAAAGTACAAATGTAGAGGCAGAGTACGAGGAAAAAGAAGATTTGAAACAAATTATTACGATCACTGTGTTATTGTTGCATCATTTCATCACACATGACGATCGCATTTTTATTTCCATTCTGCTTCAATCCTTTCACAAGAAAAGAATCTTCTCAACAAGTGAGTGGAGCAGAACGGCTTTCAGTAAGATGCTGGATTGCTACAGTCGTATAAAGAAAGAAGCTCAGAAAAAAACAACTTCCATGTCATCTCGACAAAATGTGTATATAGTTTCATACCACCTTATAATATATTGTTTCTCAGGGGAAAGAATATAAACAGTAGCTGTGCGCATCAAGCGTGCACTTGTACTTAACTTTTAATTAAATTATGGAATGAATGCATGAGCAGGTTAAAAAGATTTCCTCTGTTGGCTTTTTGATTGTATCGATGTCATTTTGACGAAGCGATCCACAGCTCCAGCAATTACCGTTGAGTGAAGGATGAGTAGTCAAAGTTTTTTTTTCTTTATGTTTCCAGCAGACTTTTACGGATTGATAACCTTAACCAAAAATTGTAAGACGAATAATTGTGTGTGAGAAACTTATAGACAAGAAACATCAACTCCGTCATGATTTTTGCTTTTATACCAGAGCTGGAGAATGAGTAAAAGTCGCACATATCCCCTGTGTGAAACTTCCTCATAGAACTGAACGAATTTTCAATGTTGGAATAGTCGCATATGTTCCCAATTCTCGGCTTTGTTTCTGTAACATTCCTCACACGTCTGAGAAAATCACACTATTCTTTTACTATCACTTTGTTTCTTTTCCTCCAGGAATCTAAGAGGGAACATAAAATGGATTTGGAGCATATTGGCAGACATGTGTTAATGTGGTATCTCAAGCGATCGTGTAAGCATCGGCAGAGTGAGGATCCGTATCTAAGAAGAAACTTGAAAGGTCATGTGGTTATGGTATATATTATACTGGTCGCAAATTTAACTCTCTTCTTGAGATAGTTCATAGAGTTTCATGGTTTAATTGGTAGAAGTGAATGAAGGGGTTAAAATGCATAAACCATAATGAATGCTCCATGAGCTGTCACTTGATATTGGTATGTACATAGTCGCTTTCTCTTTTCCAGGCTCCCCCTGTAAAAGCGTTAGTGGGATTTAGGTTTGAAGTGTGTTTCGTAAACAAGAGACCGGTTGCAATTTCACTGCAACAGCCGCTTCTTGTAAGCATCATCATCATCGTCACCTGCACTCGATATGTGTTTGCTTTAGATTTAGGTTTGACGTGTGTTTCGTAAACAAGAGACCGGTTGCAATTTCACTGCAACAGCCGCTTCTTGTAAGCATCATCATCATCGTCACCTGCACTCGATATGTGTTTGCTTTCACAAGAGAAATACGTTCATCTGAAATCGCCACATGAAGAGAACACTCCAGTGGATTTATATCAACAATTATCCAGAAGAAGCGATAGAGCATGTGGTAACGAGTTCTGATACGATTATGGCGCAGGCAGAGTGCACTACATTATTACACGGGAATAAATGAGACGAAAATCAAATAACACAGGATACCCCACTCGATAAAGACCGCAGCAACAAAGATGTGCATTTTCTGGAAAATGCTCGCCAAAGTTCTTGACATTATCAATTTCATAAGCTCAAGAAGATAGAGTGAAACTTGGCTGCTTTTGAAATGTGAGAAGGTTCCACAAGCGGATGTTCAATCACATTTGCATCAATATCGAAATATTTTGCGTTTGTGATGCCAAGACGTTGCTATAACGTCGATAACGAAATTGTACATTTCTCACGGCATTTTGTAGCTCAAAATTTTTAGCTAGTTACCAAAAATGATGGAATTTTTAACAATCCAAATGTTCCATTACGTATGCACAATGAACGTGTAGGGAAACGTTTACCCTCCATCTTGTCATATTTATCGATGCAATTTTATGTGATGAACTTTTGAGAAACCTTTGTAGTTTTAGGCAGAGCAAAAAGGAACTCTCATCCTCTCATCTGCGGATGTTTCCTTTCCCTGAGTTTGAATATTTGTCCGTAGAGAGTTAAGAATGAAAGGAGAAGTTATTCTGGCAGCTTTCTCTTTCTTCAACGGTTTTCTTTACGACACCCCTATGAAAAGTTTTAATTAGGATTACCGGTTGTATCGAATATTTTATGGTCCATTCAAAGCAATACAATATTTAAGTTAACTTAAGTTAAATACAAACCGCTTTAAATGCGTAATTTTCTACGCAACGTTGCTGAGAGGAAAGAACCGTTAAATCTGTTACTTCATCCATTAAATTTCTTATCTGTTATTTGGACTCCTATATCATCGATAGTTGATATGCAAAGTGTGATACTAAATTATTTAATTTGAGAAGATTTAAACCGGGATGGAAGAGGAAAGACGAATTAAAACCAGCAGCACTCCAGAATTGTTTTGCATAGATGCAGTGCTCAAGCTGACTGTAGGGAATTCAAGTTAAGCAAACGAATGAATTAGTTACCCAGAGAAGTCCTTGAAAATTGACTAAGCTGATGTGCCACTGGCTCCTCGTCTTTTTCTACGATCATCGTTCTTCTGGGCGTCCTCATCTTTTTCTCTCGCTCGTCTTCATTTCGCTAGAGTCGGAAATGGAAAATCAAATCAGCTCAAGAATAATTAACAGGCGACATAATCCACCACTGGCAGGGTTCCCGCCACGGCCACATTATCATCATCACCGTCTTCTTCTCACTAAGACACTTTCTCCCTTTCATTATTTTTTTCCTTCGTCTTTTGCCTATACTTGTCTAATGCCGATTAGGGAGCATCATCGTGATGACGATCTTCATCAGAAGTGATCGCATCACACCGCAACCAGTACACCCCGATTCTCCTCATCATCCCATGTAGCTTTCTTCTTCCTCACTCTACATTCATACCTTTTCATGGCTTGGTTGGCAGTTAATATAAATTTTATGTACTTATAGATGGATGAATGGATGACTGGATCTCATCACTTTGGCACATGATGCAACAACAAAATGAGTATCACCTTTATTTTCCCCAAAAACTTTCAATAGAGACAACACCTTCCCATTCTATTTTCCCTGGTCCGTTCTATCGCTTATATTGAGTATATTCTACAATACCGTTTTCCCTCGCCATCATTTATGCGATCATCATCTAGAGACTCATGCACCTCGCCCCGTGCATCTACTTTCCTCCAACTTTTCAGTTTATTTCGTGCTTGTTCCAATGGTGCTTGGCGTCTTCGCTCATGTCGGGTCTTGTTGGCTTTCTCCTCTCACGAAAATGGATCAAATATAGGAAAATTCTGATGATCACAAAGCAACCCGGTGTAATGCTTCAATCCAACCAGTTTGAAACTGAGCATAGTTTAAGTAATAAAAAGCGTCTGTGTTTGTCTAAAAGGAAAGGAGGAAATGCTCCCTGGAGAAGATCAGTTCTTCGCGTTTTCTATCTCACTTGGTCGGTCTTATCCAAACTTGTGGATATTTCTACCTATACATCTTGATCCAGTTTGTGTGTATCTTTTTAAGACCGGCTTGTGTGTGGTGTGATGGCCAACTGCAACAAAGCTTCTTAACAAAAAAGGATCAGTGGCAGCTTAAATAATTCGAGAGATGCTGCTTCTTCCTTTTTACCAAGACTGCCTCTGTAAGATCATGCCACTGCTGATAATGATGATTTTGTTGATTCGTCTGTGAGCTTAGACTGCTGCGGCTGCTGGAATTTATATTAAGAGGTGACCAACCAGAACTGAACAAACTTGATGTCATCGTCGTCTCTTCATCATGAGGAGCATCAGTCAGTCTATTTCCTATTCTTCTTTTCTTCCAGTTTTCTTGATCAAATATCTCTGTCTTTTCTGTCAGCTTTTATTCTTCCAGCGTGATCGCAAGAATTAATCGTCACCGAGTATCTTGATCTTTTCATTTATTTCTCCCCAACTTAAAAGTAAATATAAAAGTAGAATAGTAAATAGATGAGAGCTGTGATGAGCTCAGAAAGTTTCACCAGTTTTTGGTTCAAACAGATCTGCTCCTGCTAACATCCTCAGCAGAGAAGCCATAAGCTTAAGAATTCATCATTAAATGCATGGTCTTCTCACTTGTTTCCTTTTGGACAGACAAACTTCCAGTTGATATTCCTTATTTATTTATTTCCTTTTACGAGTAAAATGGAATGATAGTGTATTAATGAAAATAAGTTAGCAACCAAGAATCATCGTTCCGTCGAATCTTCTTCAGCATAAAAACTGAAGGAAAAAAACAATGCTGAATAAACTTCTGCATGTAATTTTGTGTTTGGATGCGTGTACAGTTTTTTCTCGCGTGTGCATCATTTCGTTTACTACTGATCGTACATTCTCTGTTTGTCCAACTCATCATTTTCATTGAAAATGCTAAGAAATTTACGGTTTTTGAAGACCCTTCATTTTCTCAATTTTAAGAATAGATTAATCAAGCTGTCCTTATCTTTGCCTTCCACCACCACCACCAGTATTTAATCATACGGTTCAATTTACTTGTACTAAGCTGTCCAGAGAAAAGGGAGGAAAATTGTTCAAAAGTTCATTCTTTCATTCATTCTTATTTACTTTTTACACTACAGCACACTGTCCGTGTTAACTTTTCAAGTTTGAGCACGGGCTACACAGATTTTCATCTTAGGCGGTATCTACTCAACAGATCCACAAGGGCTTTTGCTCTTATATTCAAACACGTATTATGCAAAACTCCGTTTTTGGTTTACATAACAAAATAAAATTTATCATATAAATCTTTCCACTAACAATGGATTCTAATCAATGTTCCACGATAAATTTTCTTATTATTGGTGCATCCAAGTAAGCACAGAAGAATACTTCGTTATTTTCGTTATGGTTAACACACATTTATGGCAGCTTCTCCATTCACAAAACTTTGTTTTCTTTCGAATCCTTCAACAAAGTAGTTTTATCTCATTTGTTGTAGGATCAATTGAACCACGTACACAACATCTAAGCAATCAAGCGGGTCTTCTTTTAACGATTACTTGTGATGATAGTCAACCATGTGCAAAAATTTAACGAACGCTCATCCTTAAGCCGGTTCCATTATAAAGGTCAAAAGCATTGCCACTAAGAGGAAAGCAGATAAACAAAGTAAACATGGAGTTCAGAGAAAACCGACATATCACGTATTAACCGAGGATTCATAGATCGCAAACATCAAATAGATAATCTATCTACATAATATCTCCATCACAATTATTCTCAAGTTTTGACTTTTAAGTTAAGTTAAGCTTAAAAAATATGATTGCAGAACGCAATGCCTATGTATAGTTTTGTACATTGCATAACGGTAGTCTTAGACTCATTCAGTCCTTAATAGCATCCAGGACAAGAGGTAGTATAAAAAACAATTAGTTTCTTTAATCTGAGGATTTAAGCTGATGCATGATAGTCTTTGATTTTCCTCGCAAACTGCAAGAATTTTTCCTCCAATTTTTAACATGAAGTTTTTTTTCGGTTTTATGATTTCACCAAAATGCTATAAATTATAGAACGTAGTACAATCATCAAAGTTGATAATTGCACGTAACTTTTCAGAGATAAGAAAATTACGTACCAAACGCACTTCCATTAAATCCAGGTACGTACGTGCACTTTTGATTTCTTCTTTAATGCCTTCCACTCCTTCTACAGGAAGCAAATAAAATGCTCAGAAAGACTGAAAATTAATATTCTCGATAGACGTAGCTCATACAGTGGATCTTATGACATATGTAAACGAGTATTGTCTATGTAGTATGAACAGTTAGGCAGTTAGCGAGGCCCCCGACAACATACTTACAGTTACAATCAGTGCACCTGTTGCGGTCCGTATGTAGTGCGGGCAGTCATTTTGAGGTATAGTTTTGCTAATAAACTAAGTCTAATCAGTTTCTACAAAGTAAAAGCATTTGTAGAAAAATATTTTGTAACATGCATACGTCGGATACATGTATATTGTTTATGGGATTTTTCCTCAAAATAAATTCTACGTGGTAACTTGTTAACGACATTTTTGAGTGTTAGGCATGCGATGTGAGCCAGTATCATTTGAGTCTAGTATGATGAAAAGACGTAACCACCAATCCATTAGAAAAATAACACCGTAACATGGTATTGCGCACTAAATTACATAATTCAGTTGCGCCCTTCATTTTTTTGGGGACAATCCATCCCAATCCCCACCGAAATTTGTATGGGATCCACACTGAATAGAAAAAAAAGCTTAATATCTTTGCTAAATGTATCACTTCCGAGGTGTATGTCTTAAAGTTCACAACGGAAATGGGTAATAGGTTGCATGCACGTGAAATAGCATGATTACCAAACATAACCCCTTCTGGTCCACAGCCTGCATACATTTATGGGTGCGTTTATTCGTCCCTTCAATATTTTTGCTTAAACTGCAATCTGAACTATGATTGTAGCTCAAACAATGGTAAACTATTGTATTTTTGCATTTTTGAGACGCTCGGTTTGTGTATGCTAGTAATAAAACTGAAAATCACGCTTGAATCTACAAGAAGCATCAATTTCTAACCACCAGATATCACGGATTTTGTTCAAAAAGCTTTCTTTTTTTGTGAGGTTAGCAAGTGGTGATTACCATGTCTATCAAAACTAATGGGGTGACCGGATCAATCGTATAAACAGGAAAGAGGCGTTACTCACCGCTGACTTAACCATTTCATCATTTTAACACTGGATAGACAAATTTTATTATAAGCTACCAATTCATCTCTCAATATCAGAAAATTGACTTTTAATGCTCAATACAAGTCATGCCTAAGATCTTGTGCGTTAAAACATAATGTTGCTATATAATATTCCAGTCTTTAGGACTATATTATAAGCAGACATCCATCTTGCATAAATAAGATACAGACATTGCGTTAATACTCTTCAGGATAGAAAATACCCGAGTGATTAAAAGGCAACTGGGTAACACCACTGCCACCACAAGTCAAATCTTTCAGCTTACTCAACCAAGTCGTCACTGTCTCCTAAGTCACCTACCGTGTCTCTTAAATCAACCAACTTTATGCTCTTACCTCCCGCTACTTGTTTGTCCAAACCTACCACACATAACGACCCAGCATCGGTTCACAAAGAACACCATGAGGTAGCTTTAGGATTTGGAGCGATATTGTTGAGCAAGATGGAAACTAAAGTCAACAAGGCACAATACCTATGCTAAGATAAGGGGTGGAATGATTTTAATGCATACTTTAGGAAGAATTTAATGTCGGTGTTACAAAAACCACTGGTATATCCTAAATGCCATTAAGACAGAGCCTATTCAACTTTGCGAAACGGATAAAATAAAATCAGCAAAGTGGACACAGAATTGTCTTAATATGAAAAATGCGTGGGAGTTGGATTCATGCAAAAATGGTACACAGCAAAGTGTTCATGAACAAAAGATGGATGGGATACAGGGTTTTCCATGTTTCGTCGTAAGGTGGCTGTTCAAGACCGAAAGGAGTTGGGGTTAAATAACTTGTGCTTACTTTTTTTCCATGTTCTCTTCTCCATTTCGTTCGAACATCAATCAGCTTGGAAGACGTATGACAGCATGAGTATCTCTTTAAGCAATCTTTGTTGTCATCTCATTCATCAACACCCTTCTTTTTTTCTATTTTACTTGCAAAAGTAAAGGTTACAAGAGAATACTGTTTTTCTTAGGAGACATGACACGAAATGCCTCCCAAAGAAACAAAATCGCACCTCAAAACTTTGTTGTGTTTTATTTCCATTTTCCCCTTATAACTCTCGTAAAAGTCGCGTATTTTTTTAATGTGTTCTTGTATTCGCTACAGTCTCTAGAACAGCTTAAAGATCTCTTTACCCCTGCATCCCAGGTTTTTACGTTTTTTGTGATGTATGTCTCTTGTTTTATTCTTTGCGAGAGTATCATTGCAAAATTATAGAACTGCCTGGGTAATAAATATAATTAAATTCCCCAGCAGTATTGTTCATCTGTATTGTTCTGGCTGGCCAAAAACCAGTTGTTCGGAGCTCTGTCGATTTGTATGCTAACTTTTGACCATACTAAGAAATTGATTCAGCCCAGTAATAATTTTCCATGATGATAATTTTGTAGTCGAGCAGGATAGCTAAAAGCTGAAAATTTACAAGAAAGTTTGTAATTGTAATGTTTTTCCTGAAGGTTAAGTGTATGGGTACAGTTATTCTGGTTTAAGGTGCTTTCTTTAAAGCCTCTCTCGTAAATTAGTACACCATTTTGACAATTCGCACACTTTTCCCAACCACTTCCAGTTACCTTCAAAGCAGAAAATATTCTACCGAATCTATTTTTTTAGATAATTTCACGGGTTGTACAGTACGTACATAGTTGATGGCAACAGTTTCATGTAATCATGTAATGCTCCCGTAATGTGTGTGTAATCTACAAAATGAATAGGTTGGTTTTCCTCTAATAGTTCTTTCGTACTCATGCTCTTGTTGACGATTAAGGCCTGTTTAAGACCAGAATAACTGGTATGACGAGCTGCATCTGTTTGCCTTGGCACTCGACATCATCATCTCATCAACATCATTATCATCAAC
>JAAXOA010000290.1:0-27165 GCA_036561885.1 Salina celebensis
ATCTTCCATCAAGAATACCTATCCGTGCAAAAGAAAGCGAGGCGAGAGCTTTGAGCGGAGTTGGTGTATGGAACGGAAAGGAAAATTCTCGAGTTCCGAAAAGAAACACACTCTGACAGGCATTTACGATAGTACATCAACTCGTATGAATAGGTAACTCGGCTTTATAAACTCTTATGACGCGTAGCTCGTACCCAACTTTTTTCGTATAACGTAAACTCGTGTGATATTTTTTCATTTGAGATTTTTTCATTTATAACTATTGTAACAGTAAAATTGAAAAACATGGGATTGGGCGCTAAATTGTGACCAGGAGATAGTCTTAAGCTGAAGATAGTGCACCAGGTAGTTGAAATCCACGTACAAAATGCGATGTTACACTAATAGCTACACGGACAATGGTTTTTCCTTAATAGAATTTTTTCATTTACTACGATTTCAAAAATTATACAAGTTGTGTGTAATACAAGTTCCCTACGGAGAGCGAGTTATCGGAAGACGAGTTCAATGTGGACGTGGTGAAGTTATACCAGTTGATGCATTACCAATTTTGCTCACCACTACTATATGCGAAAAAAACATCGGAATGCTGGTGGCTATGTGGTCTATCAGCACCTCGTCTTTCACACTCAGGAAAACATGATTACCGATTAACTAAAACTACTTCTAGTGGTACGTGTCTTGGCACGCGGAATTTTCCCCTTTCTACGAGTACATGATGAATAATAGTATGAACAGCTATAAACCAGGATAATAACGTTTAATACGCTCATTCCTGTTGTAAAATTGTGGTGTTGTATGCAAACCTAAGAAGTTAAGATCCATTGTAAAGATTATTGTACGTACCTGATTCCATTCGACTCCTCACTATTTTCGGAATGATTGGTCCGGAAAACGTGGTATATGTAGGTGTGGAACCATATCACTGTAATTACCAGTATAATTACAAAGGTCCTTGCTGACTTAAAACGATACATTTAAGCGGATTTCGTAAAATCCGCAGAATAAACAATTTTATATCCGACAGTCGGCTCTAGCGAAGCATTCATGTATTGACAAAGGGACGGCCAGCGGTAAACACACTAGACGACAAACTCAACATGAAGAAAGAGACTTAAAACGACTTTCTTCATTCTTACTTTCTCCCATACGAAAATTGAATGGGTGTAGCACATGTCATTTAAGTCTTCCGAGTGAAAAACATCTCTCAAAACAAGATGAGAATCAGAACAAAAATGTTTCTTATTGCGAATTATGACGTTCTATGTATTCCTACAAATAGTAGTACTTAAAAACACTCTGCTTTCTCTTTCCCAGGTATTTTATCTTTTATGTAAGATGCTAATCTTGAATTGTTCACGAGCACAAAAACCATACAGGGAATCAGATCTTATGAAAGATTCGCGAGGTTCATTTGTCTTTACGCTTAAACTTGGCTTTCTCCTCGCTGTCTTGCAGTTATGAATGTCTTTGAGATTGACACAAAGAATTTTATCCATCTCTCTGAGCTGTCCCTACACTCATTCTTATTTAACTTGAAGCGTTTCCTCTAAAATCATTTATGGTTAGATGAATTGAGCTGTGTAGTAAAGAACTCAAACAAAATTTGTTCATTGTAGGATTTTCCAGTGAAGATTAGCGAACACATGAAATCACTTGAAAGGAACTGAGTTCCACTCTGACGCAATCAACCCTTTCTCATTTCCTGGCTCCTATTCATATAAAATTTCTCTACGTTTCCGAGCTGTAAGGTTTGAAGATGAACCTCAAGTCCCATTTTCACATTCCCCCATAGTAAAATTTTGTTAATAAAGAACTAACTTGGTTCACCCAGAATTGAGCTCCTCGCCGGGCATAAAAGTCAAATGTGTTTTACTCTTTTTACTTCGTATCACATGTAAACGAGCACATAATGTTAACAGAAATATAGCACCGTTGTGATGACAAGTTCAAAAGCATGAGAATCAGGAGCTCGAGTGGCTGTCGTTGTGGCAGCTGTACCACCAGTCGGCAAATGTGGCTCTTGCTGTTTCCCTGATGAAAGTTTTTTCTTCGCGGCGATGGTCATTCCGTGCTCCTGCTGAATAGGAACGCGTTGTCATTGTTGACACTCAAATCCCCCAGTGATGTTCTGGACGAAGGGCTTTTTACACACTGCCTAGCGACATGATTTGAACCACATTATTTTCAAGCATCACCTCACGAGAGTGCTACTTACTCTGGTATAAACCCATCCATGCGGAATATCAACATTTATATATATATTTTTGCACAGAATCTCGCTCTCCTTGCTTATTTTTTATTCAGTTCGTCCACATGTCCACATGGTATATTGTGGGGTGGTGGTGTACACAAAACCAATCTAAAAACATGATAGTTGGTCGCTTGCCGTTTTCTTTTTTCTGTACTACTCCATGGCTGTTACTAGCGCTCATGACAAACCTCCTTAGGATGGGGACGATGTGTGCTCTGTGAATGTAACAAGAACGATCTACCATCCTCTGGTGTTGCTTTGAGACTATTTTTCCTCCTTGGTTATGGTGTGCCTTATGAGTAAAACCAGAAAACAGTATCATCATCAACATTGAATGCCGTTTTTTGTTGTGCGTAAGCAGATCCACACACTCACATTGTGCTTTTACTTGAACGCTATTTTGAATAATGGAACTCCTCATAGCTAGCTCTATTCTTCTATTACTATAACAGTCAGTCAGTACGATGGAACGACTACGACTTTTTCTTCTTTCTATATTATGCAAGACATTTTTTTATTTTATAAAAAGTGAAGAAAAAAAGGATTCACACATGAAACTGGTGAAAAAGGGTTTTAAGTCCGTGGTGCAAAAAAAAAGCAAGCAAGCCGTCGCAGATAAAGTCACATCAGACGTATAACCAAGAAACAGATATTGTCTTTGAGTGTTTTTTTTTCTTCTTAAGTGGAGCCTATAGCTAGACAGTTTATACACTTACACGGGGTGCTATTCAGGTGACAGTCTCAAAACGCGTTATGTTAACCAAAATTTTTTTATTTTATAAAAAGTGAAGAAAAAAAGGATTCACACATGAAACTGGTGAAAAAGGGTTTTAAGTCCGTGGTGCAAAAAAAAAGGCAAGCAAGCCGTCGCAGATAAAGTCACATCAGACGTATAACCAAGAAACAGATATTGTCTTTGAGTGTTTTTTTTTCTTCTTAAGTGGAGCTTATAGCTAGACAGTTAATACACTAACACGGGGTGCTATTCAGGTGACAGTCTCAAAACGCGTGTTAACCAAATATGATTTCTCCGTGCAAAATTGACTAAGAATCTACTTTTCGTTTTATGTAAAATGCAACATTTGCAATTTTCAGGAGCGAGCACATTATGGATGCAAGCACGTCAATGCATGCACGCATGATGCATTCGTTGTAACAAGATTGTCCGAAATCTTAAAATATGGTCGGAAAACACATTTTAAATTTGCGGATTGGCGAAAAGCGCAAAGCGAAATAAGCGCAATGGAACATAGAGCGTATTTCTGTTAAATACTCTGTTGTGTTCTAACTGTGCATTTTGAGACTCCGCTGAAATTCGGCTTTACTGTTTAGAAACTTGAATCATCACTGTGATTATCTGCATAATATTTAATTCAAATTGGAATAACGACAATGCGTTTTAATGTGATCTTGCGCTTATTTCACTTAGCGTTTTTCAACAATCCGCAAATTTCAAATGCGTTTTTGGGTATATGCGCTTTCCGAACAATGGGCCTTTGGTCGTTCGCGTTTATTTTACCAATACGCTTTTGCCCCATTGCGCTAACCACCTAAAGCCCCAAAAGTCGTTTTTAGACGACCGTCACCCGAAAATCCTCGCATGTGAGATAAATCGAAAGATATTAAAAGAACTGTATTCTTTCTTATCCATGGTTTTATAATAAAGTCTACAATGGACTTGTAATATCGTAATTTTTCTAAGCAATCTACGCTATTTGCTGAAGCTTACTTCTGCTGTTGGTTTTGTGTCCACGCTTGTTTTCCCATTGTTTTATTCAATAAGTCTTTTCTTGCCTCTTTAAACGAGGAGAGCAACTCAAACGGAAATCTCTCCGCAAAAAAAACCTATTTGCATATGAAGTAGGTAATGTAACGGTTTCATCTATGTATTTTTGGTTTCTTGATCAACGAGTAGGAAACGATAACATACGCATGTCTAGTTAAGAAAGAGGATGAGCTTTTTTTGGTTATTACTTTGTGCCATCAAATCATCCGAAACTGCGGTTGTGTGACTGGTTGAGCAGACGAAATGTAAATATAATTTGATGAATCATACAAAAAAATATTCATTAATGGGCTCAGAGTTTTTCATCCAGAAAACGATAAATTTTAAGGTAAATGTGCATAGGAAAAAGTAACAAGAAAAATGAGCGATAAAGCAGTGGTTAGTGTTGTTGGTGAACTTGGTCTCAGATAGGGCCTCGTCCATAAAGAACGTCATGAGGATTGAAAGGTGGATTATTTATGAACGGCCTGAAAAATGAGGATATGCCAGTAAGTCTCCATTAGACACTGCACTGGGCCAGACATTGGTCAGCCGAGAGGACCGAGCCCCAAAGGCCTCCAGCCGAACCTCCGACTGGCAGAGGCCCAACGCCGGCTGCCAAGTCCCCCTCCAGGATCCTCGCTCGGGCTCGGTCCTCTCGACTGACCACTTGACCAGGGTCTGGCCCAGTGTCTGAAGGAGACTTACTGGCATGTCCTCATATTTCAGGCGGTTGTCAAATAAACCACGTTTCAATCCTCGTGACGTTCTTTATGGATCATCCCTAGACACTTGTGCCTTTTCGTAGTTATGTGCGATGACACGAATATTCATGGATTTCCCATCCTCAAGCATCAATTACATTAAAGAAATTACTTTTTATGGTCGACTTCTTGCGGTTTTAATCATGAAAACAACTTAAAGTAATTTGTCCCTGCTCTTTACATTGATAAGGGTTGGATAAAGAGAAAAATGACGAAATTGCTACAACTACACGTTATCAAGCCGGTTAAGTAATAATAAGTTTAATTAATGCAACGAATATTTGTCCTGTTGCGACCGTCATACAGATTCATATATTGATGTACTAATTTCAAGAAGCTATCTTATTTTGAGGTCAATCTGTTGTTCACTTGCTTTGAATTCTTTCAAAATTAACAGAATGCAGCAAACTGGAAACATAAAATTGTATTGTTAGGTTAAGTCTTGCTTACGTAATCGTGTTCTATATTATTTGTTCGCTTGTAATATCCAATTGGGCTAGATGCACTCTTGAGCACCATGACAACTAACAAAACGACTGTTTGTCATACTATTGGTTATTCCCGTAAAAAACTTGTCAAAAACCACTTCATAGACGTATGGAAAATTTAAAGTATCTGATTCTGCTTAGTCCATTGTGATTTTTGTTTGTGGGACAAAAAAGAATAGTTAAGGTACTTACTTGTAGACACTGTCAGCATCCAGTGTTTTTATGGCTGATTAGTCGATCCTTCATTCGGAGTATAGATTAGAGAACGATAAGCGCTATCGATTTACTGACAAAAAGTTTACGTTTACCATTCCACCCGATGGTGCACTGATTTTTCGCCTCCTTCTTTTCCCCTTCATACCAAAGTCTGTGGCATTCTCTTGAGCGGTTGGTTGCTGCACTTGATTTCAAGGAGAACTTTCAGATTTTTCTCCATTCAGTGCAACTCAGCGTCCAGATTCCATACTGCACGCTGAAACAACACAATAAAAATACTATTAGGACTCATACATAAAGTGCGCCCCGTGGATTGAAAGATGGGTTATTTGTTAATAATGGACCCACAAATTAGGGTATGAGCTTTTGAGCTACGCCATCAGACCCTGGTCCAGGGTCACGGGGGAAACCTAGCAGCCGGCGGTGGGATCCGGCATTTTGGCTAACCGGGTCCGTCCCGTCGTCTGATGGAGCCTTACTCTAATACTCTCATTTTCCGAGTCGCTGACAAATAAACCACCTTTTAATCAACGTGGCGTACTTTATTGGTCATCCCTTATCATTACGATCAGAATTCAGGAAGTGTCATCGAATTTTCTGCTGCTTAGCTTTTATCTGATTTTAAGCTGAATAGCAACTGCCTACCTAGATCTATCTGATGAATGCAAGAAAGGGCGCACTTGATCATTTTATAACTATTCAGAAACTGAACAGACTATCAACTTGAATAGTATTTCAAGTACGAGGAAAATTTAGTGAGGAACTTTTAGCGATATCCCCATTGGCAGAGATTGAAAGAAAACTTTGCACAAAGAAATTGTCGATGCTTGTCTACATATTTCCAAGGCAACTTGGCTTGACTGGAAGCAAGGCTTTTTTCAGATTGCAGATATTGCACGCACTCGTACTACAGGGAAATTTGGAACGGATTGGAACATGACCTTTAATTATATTTTACTCGGAAACCGGTAACTAATTTCAAATGAACAACAACTGTGGACGACTTGCTCTCTGCATAATGGATACAAACAACTTTTTTCTTTCTTTTTGTTTTAGCGTATGACTGTGAAGCAGAGAATGAGTTTTTAACTGCATGCAAACTGGAAATGAGAGCATAAGTTCGTTTTCTTCCAAATGTACTACTTTCTCCATTTATTTTTCTTATTTTGTAGCCATTCCGAGCATGCCACTTGAATTACATAAATGTCACACTAGAGTCCCTAAACCCCCAGAGTGAAACCTACTATGATTATTATTGTGTAGGTAAAATCATGAATGATGAAACATACACCGAAGTGGTATTTCGGAAGGTAAAAAACTGCACGTCATTCTTTATTAAGTAGCTTCGCTTTAAGTAGCTTTAAGTAGTTGCCGGTGTCCGCCTGTCTCTCTGTCACTCTCCGGAGCTCGGAAACTACTTGACCGATTTCAAAATCAAATTCAATAACAATCACAAATTAATCGACGATGAAACTTAACTATTGTGTTTCATAAATTAAGAAAATATTGTTATTTGCTATTTCGATCGACTAAGACTGTGCCATTGCATTGCTTCGCTACTTTTCTATATTTCTATTGTCGGTTTATTGTATATCACGAATAGCTAGGATCAAACTGTAGAAAAAAGAAAAAAAAAACGCTGTGCTGTGACATCGTACAAAAGAGCTTTCAGAACAACACAAAAATGTATGGACACAAAAGAAACAAAAGTGGTTCTATACTGTGGCAGTCAACGTTTGCATTATTATTGACCGAAACTTTTTAATAATCAACGTACTTCCACCAGTTAAAAAAATGTGTAAATGCCTGATACACTTTCAAGCCCGGTTTCCTATAAAAACCTTCTGTATATTTTCGATAGGGTGTAGTTTCCTTTGGTACATCCGCACTGCCACGCTAAAAGTATGAATTTAGTCGAATTCGCTAACCTATGAGCATAAATAAACCTACGTGTTTGTTTTAGTAGCGAGAGAACACTGGCTACGCTATATTGTGTTCTATGCAAAGCAACTTGTCAATGTACGCGGACCAGAATTTATTGTCGCCGTTGGCACAAAAGGCTAACTATAAACTAAGTTATGCTTACACTCATTTTTTCCACCTGCGTGATAATTTTTTTCCGCTAATGCCAACTGTATGGCCCAAATAATGACATAGCAGCATAATCATATTATATACGTACATATTCCTCATCCTCAACAGAAATAACAATGAAGGAAATATTCCGACGCTTTGGTGCGAATGAGTTTGAACTTGAATTTTTATAGTGCTTTCATTTCCATATACTGATGACCGACCGAAGTTAAAAGTTGCCTCGGAATATTCTTGTAAAAAATTTTAATGGAGAATGCGTTTTACATTAAATATGGATTATCTCATGTTTAAATCAATGCAATGCATCTGGCAGTGTTTAGTTTTTGGAGATCTGGCTGTGTGTGCAACGTCACCACTCTTTTGTGGTGCTACCGCCGAGAAAGTTGTTATATTAGATAACCGATATTTTTGATTGTTTAGTTACTGGTTCTTAAAATCTAACATAATACTTCACTGCGTGATTCATTGTATTTGTAAATGGCTATAATATTTAACGTCTCATTGTAAATTCATATTTGTTGCGGCGCTAAATGCTCAACGGAATGCATTTATGTAATGTACACGGCATACATAGCACGTCCTAAAAGAAGAACCTTTGAAACTTTCAAACATCCATTTACGCATAAACTGATCTCATACAAATGGCTACCTGAATACCTCAAATATATTTGTGTATAATGTATTTTTTGATGGTTTCGTAACACAACTTCCACGGTACAAATGAAGCTAAATCCGTAGTAGGTGGGAAATCTTCCCATGTTTTTCCGCGCGAATACGCATTAAGAAATCATTTGCTAATCTCTAGAATTGTCTCATATTACGTCTGAATTCCTCTTGCTCACGAAATGCAATATCGCAGATCAGTGCATTTCATCATAACGGTCATTTGATTTCTGTTCCCCCAATTCATTAGATAGTACATTAATTTATTGGAGACCATCATGCAAACCGCAGTACTCTTGAGATAAGAACAAATAATATGTCTGGTTTACCATATAGTAAAACATCACATTCACAGATCTGGATGTATTACTTGTCTATTCTAATCAATAATTGAGAAAATATGTATCTAAAATCAATCCACCGGAAATTACCACATTAATTGCAATGACGTCAGGATCTCCTGCTGTTTAGTAGACATTTGTTGAACTGACATCGATGTTATATTCTAATCAGTAATGATATTTCAAGCGTATCGATTTCACCAAGAAGAAACCTCATAATAGTGATAGGTAGGTAGGAGCTGCCTAAAGCGTGCAAACTCTCATTAAAAGCGTGTGCTTTATGAATATTGTCAATGAAAGGAAAGCAATAGAGCACTTGAGCTCCTTTCAAAAAGTGACTGCCAAGCGAAAACCGGAATATTCTGGTTTCTAATGGATCAAAAGGATAACCTGAAGAGCAATAGAGACAGGTTTTTTTTAACGTTGACAGGAGACAGCGTCTTCTTACTGTTTATGTAATTAAACCTGCTACATAAGTGCAAAGCTTTGTTGCATTACAAACGCAATTTTTGAAGTGGGTTAGACTCTACAGGACAAAAATCTATGTTACTCGGGGTGCACAGATTGCGATTTTTTTGCAGCTTTCTATTTAGGCATGAATACATGCAATGAAAACAGCAAGCTATATGAAAACCAAGTACCATAAGTCTTTGATAAAACAAGTTTATACGTATTTTTTGCGTCGACAATATAGACAAAAAATCGATTGCTTTTTTATACAGAAAAAAATACTTCTATGTGTATCAGTTAGGACATGACTAACAACAACACATAAAAAACCTTCTCCAAAGGGTCATTGTCCACAATTCATCTTACATTAAGGTCCCATGCTTATTCTCACAAGAGTAGGTTAAGTAGCGGGTAAAGAACGTCCTAAACATGAGCCATCAAAATTTGGTTTAATGTCTTTTTGTAATTTTTCAACCTGGCATCACAACTAGGCACAATGGCGAATATTCTTTGTTGCAATTTGCTGAGCAGCATTTAGTTATGGTTACTTCGACCTCCCTAAATAAAATAACGTCATTGTTTGCGTTAAGCTGTTGCCAGAGATTTTTAACATAAAACTGACAAAGATTACTTGCCAACTACCTAAATTGTAAATATCGTTTTGACAACTACATGGAATATGGAATCTACTACTTTGTATTGTATGCCATAGCAAATTTGGCAGCTAATTAGCAGCAATTACATACCAACAACGAGTGGACCATGTTCCGAAGGTCGTGTACTCTTTCTGAATAGAGTTACGCCCAAATCGCCCATTATGCACGTTTAAAACAGACATTTTTGAAAATTCAACATTTTTTACTCATTAAAAATGCAAACTTATTCTGAGTGAAACGACAAACGTGAGTGCACTCAATAACTGGACGATTTTTTAAAAAGAAAATTTCCTTTGTATGTTTCATGTTCGCGTCATCAGGACAGGTGAAGAGGACTCTTCAACCGAGGACAAGAGGATTTTATTTGAAACTCGTGAAAGTGTTTCTAGAGTCTGCCAGTAAGGCATGATCCATAAAGTACGTCAAGTTGATTGAAAGTTGAGTTATTTGTGAATGGACCGAAAAGGGAGGGAATGGGAGGTGGAGTAGGAGACCTCGCAGCCGGTGTTGGGGCGGCTCTGAAAAACGGCGGGGCTCGTCTATAGGCCTGTGTGCCTCGGTCCTGTCGGCTGACCGGGTAAATCCCATCGTCTGATGGAGATTTACTCCCATTTCCTCCTTTTTCGGTCCATTCACAAATAATCCACCTGTCAATCAACGGGGCGTCCTTTATGGACGACCCGTAACGTTGTCACGTCATATAATGTGACTCAGTATAATATTTTTGACGAACTATCAGTAAAACCGCTTCTCCACAACAATCAATACGATAAGACTTGTTCAGTGAGTGTGAAGAATGCCCACCATTGAAAAATGTATGCTATGCTACTTAAGCAAAGAACCATGAAACTGTAGAGTCGTTAGCATCGACTCAAGGGCAACACACTAGCTCTTCTGGTCAACATTAAAGAGTAAATTGTGTATTTCAAATAGCTGAAACTGGTCGTAAATTTCTGTTACACGTCAATGCGGCAGAAGAGTATCGTGAGCTATATATAGCACAAAAACAGCTAGAGTCAGCTAACAAAACTAGTTTCAATTGAGATGAGCCCCGCTAAATATGACTTATACCTTGTAATTCATGATTAGCCTCTATTTTTCAATTGTTATTCGGGTTCGGGAAGATTAAGTACATAATTGTAGGGTTGGTGGTTTCCGTTACTTTACTTTTTTACCGAATGAAATATGAATTATTGGTGGTAATGTATATTTATGCATAATCTTACTCGAAAACAGACGATTATTTTGTTGGATTTGAAAGGTGTGCTAGCTCCAATTGTTTTTCATTGATATAACTGTCAAATTTTTTTATCTATCAATGGGAGTGGGCCGACGCTTGCTTTAATTCAAATTAAGATCAGTTATACATATCCGCATGTTCGCGTGCATAGCAAACATCATGATTAAAAGGCAAAAAATATGGCAGCTAAAGACTACGGACCTTTGCTCTACTACAAAAAATACTTCAATAATTTTACGGTGCGTTTCTTTAGAAATTTGTGCACGAAAACATGGAAAAAATAAAGAATTTGCCGAATTCATGGCGTAACGTAAATAAATGAAGATTTACATCTAAATCAAGTTATCGATGATGAAATCAGGAATCTTAAGGAGCTTTCTGGTTCCTACCAGATAGTAACAGAAAACTGGGCCAGTTACATGACAAACCTGTAAAAATTCACGTTTTTCTTATGAGAAATTCTCATCAAAACTTTTTTTATTTACTGTTCTAACAACTCTGGGCATTACTATGTACTATATCCAGTAATTAACATTTTTCTGTCAAGTTTCCTTTCATGTAAGTAAATTTGCCTACCTACTTTGTATTTGCGCAAAAAAAAATCAATGCTTCTAGTTTCTCGTACGACAAATTGGCAGAATTAATCAAGATAAGAATGAAGTGTGTACACAGCGTGAGTAAATTCTCAAGCCCTCCAGAGCTTAACTCAACCAACAATGACCAAGCCAACATGGCTTGATTTGATTCTAGTATCAATACCATCTATGGATCCAATTCTTGCTGACCAAACAAATCTTGATGAAACGACAATTCAGTATAAACTTTTTTTATTATTAGATTTCAGGAAAAAACTGTAAAAATTCCTTGTCGCCAAAACTTTGTATTACCTGGCTGAACCGACACAGCTATCACCAGAAAACAAAACTTTTTGCAATGAAAGTCGCCCACGTACAATGAATAACTATTAACTATTTCAACAATTAACAACTAAACACGATGTCATCTCTGACAAACCATTTTTCTCAGTGGAATACACTGCCCAACTTGAAAAATACATCCAAAACTATTGTTTCTGCGCACTTTAATTTTTGCACACACTACAACATTTTTGCTGAGTTTCAAAATAAAACAAACAAAAGAAAAAGTTTTTATTTTTTTTCTATGTACCACTTCTGTCTGCTTGCAACTTGCAAAGCCGACTAACAATGTAGGGATCAATGGGAAGGAGAAATAGTGTATGTTCAGATATCATGTGTCCCTCCATCGACTTTCTACTACGCAAGCCAAGAAAACCAAGACACGATAGGGAAGTTAAGTTGCAATTTCAATAGTCTCATGTGCACGGTTTCTTGCTAGTCACACTTTAACACTTTCGTCTAGCACAACATTACCTTAGCGTTTTTATGGGGTGCTCGTCTCGTTGGAGGAAAAATGATTGCAGGTGCAATACTCTCAGAATGAGCAAGTTCCTTGTTTATAGCCACGGCAACGCTTATAGCGTTTCGATAATGGAAAACAAAACATAGACTGCATATGCAAACAAATATGCGTTTGTAAGATAAGATGTAAGACAAGCTTCAAAGTTAAAGTTGTACCTGAGATGTTATAAGATTTGCCAGCAAAGATTGCAAAGTGCGTTTTATAGTTTGGTAGGGCTTAAAAAACAGAACGCTGAGTTGTAGCTGGTATTGACATATTCAGTCGAAAGCAACTTGACGCCATACAAATCATAGTGAAGATGAAGGATGCATAGTACATTTTGACTGTGGGAGGCTTAGTCTGCTCGTTTTGCATATTGCAATTGAAACGGTTTTTGCGAGTGTTTTGTTTGTAGCTTCAATGATGATCTTTATCTTGGTTACTCAGCCTGAATAGCTTTCAATACCAGTTTTTATTTACATATTATGTAGTGTAGTTTATACTGAAACGTTTTAGATAAGTTTTGAAGTATGTATTTTTGTTGACAACGCTTGCGTTGAAATCAGAAAAAACTGGATATTTCTAGCATAAATCTTTTAAAGCTTAACTGCAGGTTGACCTTCAGAGTGTTAAACAAAATGGTATTTAATGTCGAGATTTATTGGAATTCGTGCCAAAAAAAACCTGAGCAAAGTCATGCGTTTTTGTTTAAATTGCCGTTGAGAACAAGTCCACGTGAGAGATATTTTATTTATAGACACTTTTCAGTAACATATCTGTTTTAGTTAATGATAAAGTTTACAAAGGAATTTTGAAGATGTTGCGCAAAAATACGGTGGGAACTTTACACAAAGATGCATTGCAGATTGCAGTTGACAGCCGAACACACAAGTAAACATTTTGTATGCTCCATGGTCAATTTTGTTGATATCGGATCAGGAAATCTTTGGAATTGGAACAAATGTTAAGTCGTACGTTTACGGATGGATCCAACAGTTAGTAGTCGTTGTTCAAAATATTAGCTCACATGCTTCCTTAGCGTTTCTTCAAGCAAACAAAATTGTGAGATTATGCAGATAAAAACTCCACGCTCAGGATGATTCATTCGAAGCGTCACGTGGATTGAAAGGTGGGTTACTTGTGAACGGTCCGAAAATTGGGGTATGAGAGTGAGGCTCCATTCACGTAATGTACTTTAAGGACGAGCCCTCAATGTTTAGATCATTTTTAAACGATTCAATTTTATTTTTAACAATCAACTTAGCAATACATACTGAAATCCATAGTTTTATACTCAGTAATTCACAGATACCACAATCCCGCATTTTTCTACAGGTTGCCTTTACAAATCATCAAAAGTATGGTTGTTTTCTTACTCCCAGCAATTAAGTTTGTAATAGTCAACAATGATACATTATTGCGAGCTTTACGCTGGAAGATAGTTTGGTGAGTAGAGCCATACACAATTAGGAAAAATTCAGGTTACCACGAGGTATTAATTCCATTGACCAGTTGCTACAGACTTTAACAAAACAATAACACATAACTCCATGTAACATTTTATAGCGTAATGAATTCAGTAACGGTTATCACGACGAGGATCAATTCTTTGAGCAGACAGAGACAACATCCATTAAAACTTGATATTTCTAGGAACACACTCAAATGACCGTGGCTACTTCAACTAACATTTATAGAAATATTCTCGGTTGATAAAATGTAAATCCATCATTCACCAGGCATGGTACTTCAAGAATGGCTTGAGTGAATCCGGAATCTCCAGTGAATCAATATGTGACGTATGAACACATTTGCGAACGGCCATTCTTGCCAAATGAATCAGTCTTGGGACAGCCGGCGTTGATGAGAAAAAGGAGACTTTGAACTTCCCAGTTCTAAATCAATTTATAGTAAAATAATTATTCAGTTCCGTAACTGGTATTGAATGCTGATTACCAATTTGCTTACCCGACAGCGACAGAGCGTCCACTTGGAGAGTAGCAACAAGATAAGAGCTCCTCTTCTTCATATGCAATCCCCTCCGGATCCACGTCCCCAGCTAAATTCCAAAAGCGAATGAACCTGAAACAATTAATTTTGAAATATTAAATAAAATTGAACTTACACTCACAGATTTTACTTATTTTAAAGCGGAACTTACTTATCGTCAGAAATACTAACAAGACTTAGTCCATCCTTGGCAAATCCAACACCTTTAACCCATGCACTATTAGCTCCTGCAGCATAAATACGGTTTGGTGGAGGATTCAAATGGCAAAGGGATCTGATCGGGTAGCCAAGGTAAGCATCCCAAAGAATGACTTTAGTATCCCACGACCCTGTTGCAAGGATGGCACTGTCTGGACTGAATGTCAGACTGGACACAGTATTGCAATGGCCTTCAAGTTTCCTTAACACCTCGTATTTCCTCATGTCCCACAAAAATACCTAAAATAGTTCAACAAAATCTAATTTAAGTAACCAATCTGGAACAACATAATAGTGTATCAAAAATAATACTTAATTGTTGGCATACAGCTTGTTGAGATCCGGCGGAAGCCATCAGAGCTGCATTAGGCGACCAACAACATGCTAAAACAGCGTCTTTGTGTGCATGAAAGGTTCTGAACATATTCCCATCATCATTCAAATCCCATCCCTTCAAGGTCTTATCAAGTGACGCCGAAACCAATCGCAGCGACCCATCCGAAGCAAAGCTGAGATCTCTCACAGCCTTCTTGTGGTCCATAAGCTCGAGCAGCAGTTTTCCAGAGTGAACATTCCATATTCTAATACGACCGTTGGAGTGACCAGTAGCAAGGATAATGTCTTTTCGAAAGTCAAACCGAGTCCAGTACGACTTCCTCTTCAACGTTGTCAAACTGTTTTCACAATATCCACTTCCAATTGCGACTGATAAGACGGGATATCCGCATTCTATAACAACAGAAGCTCGCTTTTGTGGGTTTCTGTAGGAAACCAACTCGGAAGAATATCTTCAGAAACAAAAAAAAATCAATCAATTAAACTTAAAGTTTATCCAGTTACCTTTTCTGTTTAACTTTGTAACACACCTGGCGTTATTTTCACCGTCCCACGGAACCAAAATCACCTTTCGTTGAGAACAAATCCACGCAAAGAAGGTTTCGTCAGGAGAATAGGTAACATGCCAACAACGACCACTCACTGTTTTGTAGTCGAAGGGTTCTTTGTGCTCATCCTCCGGCGGCTCAAGTTTTAATTCTCCGATTCTTTTCGCTGCACCTGTGATTTGTTAAAACAACTTTAAAACAAACAAACCGATTGATGATTCGAGATTCATCTAAAACACTTACTGATTTGTTCTCGACTTTTCTTGAGGAAACTTGCCATTAATTAGATAAGCACACGACTCCCTATCAGAAACTAACTACAACTGAATTCTACTCAGTAGTCCTGTTCCAATCTTGTTTTGAAAAATGTCTCTCCAGTAATAACTCTAATGATTTATAATCCTTTGTTATTCACTGTCCAATCCTCTTTTTTCAACTTGTTCCCGAATTACCCCAAATTGAATAAAAAAATACGCGAGTATTTTCTATTCAGTTGTCAGTAAACTACTACTTTGTGATTAGTACTTTGATTATTTTTCTCGCAGTGAACTCCTTTTATAAACGACAGGCAAGTACAAATGAAAACCTACTTTGGAAACAAGAAAGCATTTCCTGGCTTTGGCTTTGCTTCCTTGTAGTGCTTACACTATTCCCCCGTTTTACTCCCGACTATTCCCAGCTACAGTGGAGTGATCCACGATGTGCTTTTCAGACAGGAGCCAGTGTTCTGTTTGTTTTTCTAATGCACAGTCGTATTAATGTCACTTCCTGGACTCAATTCAACAAGACTCTCTCGTGCTTTAGGCAGTTCTGGTGGGAGTGAAAGTGGCTGTTTGACTCAACCGAGAAAAATGTCTTGCCGATTGGGATGCACATTCAGCACTCTTCTTTCTTAGCTGCATAAGAAAGCATAAAAGTCGCTATTTATGAGATTAGTGGCGTCGAATTGCAAATTTGCCGTGGTGCATTGATCTTTTGAATAAACGTAACAAAATGCTATGTAAATTGAGTTCAGGTTAATACTAATTGGAACAGACGCAGATTATGTAAACTAGCACGTACTTCTTCATATACTATACCACTTCTTGTACTACAATATAAAAGAGATTGGATCAATGTTTCTGTTCTAAAGACACTGTTAGCTCAAGTTGATAAAGTGAATGGGCAATTAAAGATATAAAACAGATATATATAAGACGATATAAAACATATTTTGAAGCTCGGCATAGCATTGCGCTATGTATTATCTGCTGTATGTTGTGTGCACGTAAAAATGTCTAATTAGTTTTCGCATTGACTAAAGGTGTAAAGATTGACGTATGAAAACAATGCAACGTGGTGATAAGCCGCTTAGTTCCGTTTTAGGACGGAATGTACCGAAAGGGAATGACGCCAAAACGTAGTATAACAACAGAGTAGCACAACAAGAGAATTGTCTGAATATTTTAATTTTTAAATATATAAAGGTTTGTGGAACAATTTTCCTCTATACATAAATTTTTACAAACGTTGAATACACAAATTTCGAAATGTTATTCTAAGTATCTGAAACAGCTACGATGATGTTACAGCGTAAAATAAATAGAATAAATACAATTAAGGCAACCTTTACGGCTTATTATAACAAACTGTGGCAATTAAAGAAATGTGAGGGCCAAACTATTCGAAATTTTCCTGCGAGCCGGCGCTGTGGCTTTGTAGTGGGGATTGCTAACTTGACGGACACTCATCTCCCAGCATCGTAACAATTCCAAGACGGTAAATCTTTGGGGCAAATTGAGAATCCTAGACTTGAGAGTTCTCGCGACTGATGAGAGGAATCCAGTTGAATCGTAGTCACTGCGTAGATCTAGGACGCTGGGACTTTCATCAGGGTAATCATAGGGTATGAAAACTTTCAGTGGAGGAACGCGGGGCAATCGGCTTTCCATTAGAGACACGTGAATGACAACGTTCAAGTAGCTTCTCGGGTTGCGAATGACTTTAACCTACGTAACCAAACGCACCGTCAGAATATTGAATCTTCCTAATTGACTTATTTAACTGGATAAATTAGTTATTGTTTTCCGTCATACCTTAAAACGATTATCAATTATTTTTAGCTCTCGTCGTAGGACTCCAGGAATTTCCAAACTGAGCTCGTTGTCAGATGGAATGAAGTCTGCTTCAGTCTCACCCGGTTCAGGGGAAGTACTGCAAATTTATTAGAAATTTAAATCTAAACTATCTTCGGCCACAAACACTTTAAGTCATCTAGTGCTTATAAGCTTACGCAAATGGTTGTCCTGTTAATGCTTCCACAGACTGGCGGAAAGTGCGAAGATAAGTATGACTTGACGACCCATTCTTCAATGAGGACAATATAGCATCCTGAATTTGCTGGAAAGGCGAAGTTTGATCCTTGGGTTGGGGTGTCGGCACCGATGTCGGCACCTGGACTCCTCCACTGTCATGCTGCTGCTATAAGTTGAAAAGTATCTAGTTAGTTATTTTCTAATCTCATTCTACCCCAACCTCACATAAGACCGAATACCCTTTCCATTTTCTTGAGGGCGGCTTCGCATTTCAGGAGTATTTCCATGGACACTCGCTGATGAGGATTAGTCAGTATTTCCAACAGTTTCTTCATCTTACTTGACTTCTCCATATCCTCGTTCCCCGCCTTCGCAATCATCCTCTGCAGTAAATCAGTGTATTTTTTTAGCTCCTTGATTTTTTCCATACAGGCGTGGTCGTCTGCTGTTCGTGGACTTGGTGTTGGTGCCATCGGCATCGGAGTATTTAAATTAGTATTCGGAGATGGCACACTCATCAGCGGATTCGGAAAGGGACTGTGACTGCCCACATTGACTCCACCTGGACCAGGAGGCCGATGCATCATCCCCTGAGAACCTGGCGAATTTGCAAAGCCTGGCTGGCCTTGAGACATTGGGCTGTAAAAACAAGACATATTTCAGGTAGTGCTACCTTCAATTTAACTTCAAGCTTCGAATTTAACTTTCTTCACGTTTACAAACTAATATCAACCAATCTAAACTAAGTCAAAATAAGTGTAATGAAAAAAAAGATGACTGAATTACCCTCCAACCGATCCCGGCGACGGTGACGGCATACCCTGCGTCCCCCCTGATTGTACAAATGGCCCGACTGGTCTTTGCTGCATTTGACCCCCTCCCGGGCCAACTCCTTGAAATTGTACGTTAACCGGAACATCAATCTACCGAAATGAATCGTTAGAGAAACAATAAAAGGACAAAACTTAATGAGCCATTTGAATCAGATCTACAGAAGTTCTTCACTACAAAATTTCAGTAGATCCTCGGGTACAAATTACTGAACATAACACATAACAGCCATGACAAATTATCAGTGGCATTAACAAACACAAACACGGTAACACTCAAGACAATAACAAAATACCACTACACAATGACAAAACAAAAAAGGTGGCTTCACAGTAATCGATTGCGTTTCAAGTTAAACATACGCATTGCAGACGCATGCTGTTGGTAATTTATAATTGGTGATTAGATCAAAAAATGATTTCTTAAAAGCAGTAAAAAGTTAGCAAGTTCGCAACAAATAAAGATTATCACAAGAATTTAAACAATCTTTTAACCTATTACACCACAACCCAAAATAAATTTTCATTGTGAATTCAAACAAAAAGGTGCCTCCAGGTCGAATTCTGCGTTATACGGAAATAAACCAAATGTACTATGAATACAAATCCATCATTTAACTATAGTGCTGAATATGAGTTGAGTATAACTTTAAATGGCGTTTAACTGAGACTGTGACGTTTAACTGTTTAACAGTTTTAAAAGCATTGTTGTAATTTTAATGCGAAATCAACATCCTATCTAAAAAAACTGGGGCAATCTGGAACCTGGAGATTAGAAGCAATTATTTTAGGCGTTTGCCCAAACATAAGCGTGAGAATTGAACGTAATCACAGTTAAATGAATTTTTAAACACCACTCTACCAAGAATTCCGAGCACAAAAAGTCACTGTGATTTTGACAACAGACACGTACAAGGAAGGAAATTTTTACATAAGGGGCAAATTGATACAATTACAGCACAACATAAGCAATTTCACGTGATTAATAGTTTGCTAGAGGTACGTGCAGGTTCTCTTCTTGAAATAAGATCAACAGATAAGCGAGCACACAGGTTGGACGTTTTGACACAACAGATAAAAATCTAATAACTTGGTTCTCAGTTGTATTTTTGTTTTTCATTTTCTGTCAAAAAGTGTAAGTATTGAATGAAGAAAAAATATATCAAGCAAAATCATACCTGTTGTGCTATATTAGACCCATAAGAATATAATCTATTCATGGAATAATTAGCCCCATGCTCAGGTCGAGGAATTCCCATCGCCTTATAATCATCATCAAGATACTCATTCAGTTTTATGTCTTATATTTGGTTTTTAACAGGTTAATGTAAAAAATCAATATGTACACACAGTATACAAATTAGATTGTCAGTTTTTTGGTCTGTTAGATATCGACATCTGTGTCAATGTGAAATATTTTGCGTAACTAACTATGTTATAGTAATACATCGGTAAATACCTACTTGTGTGTCACAATTTGTGACGAGTTTTTGAAATATGACACGCTGCTAAAGAACAACAAACAAGTAAACTGGCTGGTTAGCTAGTTTTTATCTGGTTATAAAAGATGACCAAATCTAATGACCAATTGTTACTAACGATGAAAGAGCTACAAAACGTCATTAAAGAAATTAATGAAAAAGATATTATCGTTAATTCATGCAAACACTTGTTGAAAACAAAAAATCTCTTTCTTGATAGTAGAATTAAGCAAAAAACGATTCGGCGGAAGTTCTCTTTGAAACTCATGATTTTTTACAGTTTTGAGTAATAACATGCATCTGTTTTGTTTTTCTGTAGTCTTCAATGACACAACCACTTGTTTTGAACGAAAATTTATACAGCCAAAGAAATATGTCACAGAAAATTTTTCACTTGTTTGAAATAGTTTTTTCCATTTCGATCCATATACAAATAGAGAAAAAAAAAACTTTGGCATGCTTCAAGCTGATGACTAAAATACTGACTGTCAGTTTTTATAGGGCGGGTTCGGGCTTGTAATTGGTATTTGTAAATGAATACTTACATTATTGGGAGGTACCATAGGACGAGTTTGCTGCGCAGCCTTTCGCTGTTGTTGAGCATGAGCCATTTGAGTCAATGCGGTGGCAACATTAGTTTGAGGTGTCATAAGGCGATTGCCTACCATTTGGGGGTTTGGCATTCCTCGAACTTGCATCACTATGGAGAAAAACAGAAGCAAATTTAATGTGGTACTGAAAGCAATTCAAATTATTCCTGATGAAAATCGGTTTACTTTGGTTTCCCGGGCCCTGAGGACCTCCTTGAGGACCTGGTCCGCCCATCATGCCAGGTTGTTGTCCCTGCTGTTGACCAGCCTGCATCATTTGTTGCTGAGGTGTTCCTTGCATTCCCACCCCAACCCCTGCTTGCTGAGCTTGTGATGCTTGTTGCATCATTTGTTGCTGCTGTTGACCAGGCTGACCTTGCATCATCATTTGAGGTTGACCTCCACCTTGCATCATCCCTTGCTGGTGTTGACCCCCTTGTTGCATCATCACTTGTTGACCCCCTTGGATCATTTGCATTTGGGGATTTCCACCCTGCATCATATTTTGCTGCATTTGCTGCTGCACCTGTCCCATTTGCATACCATTCTGCATCTGCCCCATTTGATTGTTTTGCATTTGCTGCATTTGCGAGACCGGGATTTGTCCTTGGCCCATGCCCATTCCCAGTTGATTCTGGCCCATCATTTGTCCTTGTTGCCCCAGTTGGTGCTGTTGGCCGGCTTGTTGATTTCCTTGCTGTTGGGGCATACCCCCTAACATTTGATTTCCAGGCCCTTGGTTCATTCCAGGCTGCATTTGTTGAACTAACTGGGGCTGCTGCATTTGGTGAACCATGCCCGGTTGACCCATCACAGCTACTCCCATTTGATTCATTGGTTGAATAGGATTCATCTGGTTCATCATACCCATCTGACCAGGCCCCGGTCCCATCGGTCCTCCCATCTGACTAACCCCTCCTAATGATGCAAAAGAACAATTTTTTTAACCATCGTTTATTTACAATAGAAACCTATGTAATTTTTATAGGAGCCTGAGAATTCACGCTATAAGCAAATTCCTCCAATTTTACGTGTCATTTCTTACTTTGCATTTGAATAAGAGGATTCTGTTGGCCCATCACCCCTCCCGGCCCCACCGCATGTTTTTTTGAGCCTTTATCCTTAATGTGCATAATAATCCGGGTGACGAGGCTCAAATACTCCTCCTGTCAAAGCAACATAAAATCTTTAGTAAACTGAATGCTCCAACATTTTTCAGGCAACATCCGTGCTGTTTAAGGTAATTTTGACGTTTTATCAAATAACTATCTCTTATTCCGTATTTATACAGCTTACTTTAGTTAACACACTACGCAACAAGCCATCCACCTTCCTCGGATATAGCTGAGGTGGTGGGTTTTGACCACCAGGTCGTTGCGACTGAGACATTTTTACTTTTGTAGCCGTCCACTTTTAACTACACTAATTCCTAAACTGTAACTTCTAGTTCCACGTCCACACCGAAACTGAGCAAACGTTTTCTTTCCAACTAGTACAATCCAGATTTTGTTTTCGAAAGGCCAGGTGGAAAAATATTTACGCTGTGGAATCTTGATCGTTATCCGTAAAATGCAAGACAAGTATCCTTTTGTTGGGCGATTAAAAAGCTATACTTTTTATGATTTATTGTCTTGTTCTCACTGAATGCTTAATGTTCATCTACCTATTTTGCTGTGCAACAGCTTCCATTGTAATGTTTCCTCTACTTCAATATACATACTACTTATAACTGAGGAAATTTTAAAAAAATATTGTAGCCTTAGAATTTTTTTCCGAGTTAAATTCACCTTGTTTAGAACCTGACTACAATTTTGGCAGTGAACAGAGACTACTTCCATAGTGTGGAACCTCTGTAGTTGACACTCGTCGAAAAGTTGTGCCTTACATTTCTAGGAATAACGAAGGAATTTAGTTTTGAGGTCGTTGTCTATTCAACTCTCATTTTCAAGTTTAATGCACACATTGACTTGTCCCATGTTTACATGCCTGGCTCAGACTATCTAAATTGCCGATACATAAGAAAACGTTGAGTGCAATGTCATATGACCAGCGATTCATTAAAATAAGAGTATTTCGTAATATTGGCTTCTTAAGTGTCTACTGAGCGAGCATTAAACCTACTAATCCTTTTTTTATTGGCAGTTTTTAATTCAGAACAGCGTGTTGTTTAAAGAAACCTGGACTTATCTCGTAAGATTTAGATTTAGATGGTACCAGTATCAAATTACAAAAAAAAAAAAATCTTCGGGGCTCTCAAAAGCAAATACGACTGACGGAAGAAAAACTGTTCCTGCTATGAAAAGTGGTACACTTTTGTAGAGCAGTCTATGTTGGCGGAATTCCGCAGAACTGAGTTTAGGAAGTCAAATCAGAATTGTGGAGCAGGTGTTGGTTGGAACTGATTGTAAAAAAACTACCAGTCATCTGAAACGTTTTCTCATTGAACAATAGTTTTAACTTATGAAGCACGGGTGTTCCTGGAAAAGCTAATGACTCACTCTATAAAATGTTGTGGCAAATCTTATCAACTTACTTTATGCTTGGCTTTGTTGAATAGTTGATTTTCCAAATCGCTCGCGTTCATGCTCGCCCCACATTGCTGGATCGCTTCCTCGCTGTTAAACCCCAATGATAAAGAATAATAAAATAAATTAAATAATACTCTAAGATAGTTTTTAGTAGAATTAATTTTGTCTCCTTACATTTTAGAAATCATTTGTTGTCGAAATGTCGACGTCCTCCATTCGTCCATCATTTGCATGGTCGCTCACTCAACAAATTTAATCTTCAGGTACTAACAAAAAATTGTGAGACGATTTTGTCTCGGATTACTGCTCTTAACAACACTCCTCTAATCACTAAATCTATTACTGGATGCCAGTCACTTCACTTAATACTGGTTATTTCCCTTTTCCAAAACTAAGAATTGTTTAAAGTAACAGTCTTGTTGCTTGGAAAATCATTTTATGCCAAACTATCTCCGGAGAACTACCATTTTTCAAATACAACAGGCCCACTTAGGGTTATCATTGAAAATCCGAAAAAATTATAGTTTTAAAAACTTTAACTGAGTTATGGTCAGCGGTTGAACTGTTTTTTTTTTATAACAAACAACTGGTCAGTCCACAGATCATGTTTTTACCTTGCTATGTAGTGGGTGCATAAGTTTAACATGGATAGGAATTCAACATGATCATCTCTTCCTCTTTCCTCTATTGAATATCTCGTCTCCACAACATTTTTTCAGGGCTGCCGTATGCAATTCTGGTGTACCTTTTTGCAGTTGCTTAAGGTTGAGTCATACACTTTATACTTTGTACTTGAGGATTGTATTGTAAGCCACCCAGGGATGGATTAGTAATGCTTTGTTTCAAACACCGTTCCTCCTCATACTCATACATGCGGTTTTGTTTTGTAGGGTTTTTAAAAACTATAGCTGAAACTGAAATTTATAGTTAACTACAATGGCTTATCTACAACTTTGAACTGTTTTTTAGACGACTAATTAGTGATTGTTAGGATTGGTGATGATTTCTATAGCAATTCAAAACATTCTGCAAAAGAGTAGCAAATAAGGTTATCTCTTCTAGCGCTGTCTTTAATGGAGAAGTCCGTCGAAAGTTACCAGCTTGGAAAAGCATTTTTCTTGCTTGCTACACGCTGGTTTCCGTTGGTTTTCATTTAATCAGAAAAGACTCAGCAGCTTCTTGTGTCTTTCCAATAAAAAGATTTGAATACGCAGATAAGAGACAACACAGATATCAATACGGCTTTTTGTTATGCATGTTTTCTACCGATTTAATATTCCAGCATTTTCGGTGGTTGGTTGTGCCACGCTATTCCGTCCTTGACTCGAGTATTCCAGTTTTATCTTTGCTCCTCTTACGCACAATCGCCCATCTGATGTAATTTTTTATTTGGCTTAAGCGCTTTTGCGCGTTTGGTCGTATTTTGGCTAGGCTAGGCGAATCTTCCCAGGTTCCACAAGCAATGGAAGACTCCTACCTGTCCTTACCCGATTTGTTGCACTTCCGGTTGGCTTAAGCGTTTTTGCGAGTTTGGTGGTATTTTCACTCATTTCGCTGCGCTGCTGAACTGCATCACGTGCCACTAGCCTCTTAAACTAACATTTAACTTCCTGTGTAAGATAAAGCGTTGTTTTGGTTATCAGTTGTTTATAAGTGTTCAGGTTGTTTATAAGTTGTTACGTGTCTTTCGTCATAGGAACCTGCAATGAGTCGAGCAACCGGATTGCTTGGACCAGAGCATACCGGATGGAGGGAGGGTTTTGAAAACGGGTCCCGGGTAACTCTTGATACTTCTTTGTACGGAGAGATTCGTGGGACTGTCAGATTTAATCCGAAAGAAGGACGTGAGAAGCGTGAAAATGGCCAGGAGGAGATCAAAATGCGTCAGTTGTTCAGCCAGTGATTTCGATTTACCCCGTCATTTATTCTGCAACAAAGTCTAATTGTTAATCTTAATTGCTTTACTATTTTTTATTATTCTGATTCAGTACTTCATGTGGACCATCCCCAAAAACCGGTGAGAAAATGTGAGGAGTGAGGATGTTGAGAAGTTGTTGAAGACTGTGTTGATTAAAATCTACTCCTGAACTAAACAAATTAGTAAGTAAAACTGATACTTGATGGGCTACTTTTAAAAAATTCTTTTGTGGTTGGATGTTACTTCATGATGCTTTCTTTATAGACTAAAAGCTCGCCAATGTGAAGGAAGTCGGAATCAACTTTTACGGCAGTTGACGAAAGGAAGACGTTCCGAGATGCATTACAATTTGCTTTAACGACACTTTATTTGCCCTGGGCACCATGGTCATCCCTAACTGGGCTTCCAATCTCTGCAATGTTTTTGAAGATGAGAAGATTTGCAAGATTCTTTATCATTCGGGATCAGTAGCTGCCAAGGATTATTTGGTTAGGCTAGGCGAATCTTCCCAGGTTCCACAAGCAATGGAAGAATCCTACCTGTCCTTACCCGATTTGTTGCACTTCCGGTTGGCTTCCAAGATCACCAAAGCGGAACAATCGCCGATCTGATGTAATTTTTTATACTTGGCATAAGCGTTTTTGCGAGTTTGGTGGTATTTTCACTCATTTCACATTTAACTTTCTTTGTAAGATAAACCGCTGTTTTGGTTATCAGTTGTTTATAAGCGTTCAGGTTGTTTATAAGTTGTTGTCTTTCGTCATAGGAACCTGCAATGAATCGAGGAACCGGATTGCTTAGACCAGAGTATACGGGATTGAGGGTGGGTTTTGGAAACGGGTCCCGGGAAACTCTTGATACTTCTTTATACGGAGAGATTCGTCAGATTTAATCCGAAAGAAGGACATGAGAAGCGCACCTGTTTCTGCAATTTATCGTTGAAAATGGAGTGGACGGAAGAATCCTAGGGTGTCTACGAATAGGCCTGGAGGATATCAAAATGGGTCAGTTGTTCAGCCAGCACTTACGGTTGGTTCCAAGATCACCAAAGCGGCGCTAGCATTCCTGAAAGGATTCCATGTATCTAACTTGCTTTCTGACAAGCCTCTGGAGTCCAATCGACATTAGTGCAAATTAATCGCCCTTGAGATGAACTTTTTCTTCAGTACATCATGGAAGCTCACCTGCGGGAAGTTCTCAACACAAGACCGATTGTCCCGCATTAAAAACTGGTGAGGAGCAATGGAACTAATTGATCACTATACACGCTGACGAATGAAAGGGCGTATGGTGACCAGTTCAATTTTTCTTCTTGTAAAAGTTTAAAAAAATAAAAGTTCCCTTCTCGTACCTTGTTGGGATCATCAATAGAAATGGCAATTTCCATTTAAAAGCTTCAATTACTGATTACAGCCACATGTATTTTTTTTCTTGCTTTCGAAATTAGAGCTGCTATTTTAAGGTGGGCTTGCTGGTTCAATTTGCGGAACCGTTCGAACAAAGTTACTCGAGTGAAAGTTACTCTAGCATAGTTACTTTTCTGGGTCAAGATTGAAGTGGCATGGCATGGCGACCAAAACATTGATCAGATTTCAATAGGTTATCTATATTTTATATATCTGCAACTTGCTTCCTATTCAGTGTTCGCCTGTTCGCGTCTTCCTTCTTGCCCTTCTTTGATTTTGATCTAAACAAACACACAAAACTATTAATGTAACTTCACATATGTATTCAAATGTGACATGTATGTACATGAATGTTTGCAAAATACAGAAAAATCTTGAAGAAATGCAACGTAATCGAGTAATCGCGAAGGAATGAAACATGACACCTAGTTAAGGCTGAATGAATGTCTTACAATAACTAAAAACCTAGGAACATGGATGCTCTTTCGTATGCGACGAAGACCAAAACGAACAGAATTTGAGGGTGATACGATTAGAACGGATCTGTTTCAGTGGTGTAAAGAAATTGAAGATGGAAGTTCGTCAACTGAAGCTGTTTCTGAAAGTTATGCCACCCATACTAAAAAGAGTTTTGTTTATTTTTAAAATTTAAATTAGTTTTGTACAGACAAGTACG